>JAQIXX010000029.1:0-133946 GCA_034700605.1 Willowsia nigromaculata
AGTCAATAGCGGTCATGGGATATAACGGCCAAAATTTTTGCCGCCCTTCAAGACCGTTATAGCCAGCTTCGACTGTAATTTTAAAGATGCATTCATTGCGTATATACATGCACCTGTGTACATAGTCGTTTATGACAATGCTCATTCAGTATAGGTGTGTCCAATGTTATTTAGGAAACCTGATATATAATATATCATTATTGTAAGTCTTATAATAGTTATTGATCACGAGGAGCACGTTTACAAAGCTATAAATATGCGTGCATTTAGGTATTTATGTATCTCGTTTTTTAAATGTCGGGTGTCTGTTCAGATGAAACGAAAACATGGTTTTTGTCTCTCCCATTTATTATTCTGCAAATGACTCTTAAATGGTTTAACGAAGCGATGAAATAGTATGAAATAATAAGAATTCATAGTGTGTGATATAACGAAAAGCATACAATTAGCAATTATTGAAATCCCTACCCTATCCTAACGTAATACCTACAACAAAACTATCTCCGATGTAAGCGTTGATTGCGTTTGTGTTTTACAACAGAATGCAAATTAATTGTTTCTATATGTAAACATAGGTGTCTACATACATATATATTTATTTACTCGAAACATGTTTCATTCAAAAAGGGAAATCGACAACACTCTCTCCGAAGTATATTTACGTTTCGCTTCTAGTAGTTAAAGATTTGATTTGAGATCACGTTGAGCTACTCAGTATCTCAAGTGCCATTTTTAAAACGATGGTCGATGGTCTAGAAAGCTATCATGGGACCTGGAATGCTCAGAGAGGGAATGTCGACACGTGAATTTGCTTACCATTTTCAGACGTTTCATTCAAAAGGGATCCACGGAACATGGCATCTGAGATTTGTCGGTAGCTTCTCGATGCAGTGTCTTTACTTGGTGGAATAGGGGGCAACTGGAGAGCCCTCCTGAGGAACTTCCAGTCCCACAAGAGGAAGCCATTTGTGGATGGTGTGTAGAGAATAACTGACAACACAAGAACACAAAGACCCCACCACCAACACTGTAGATGCTGCCGTAACGGTCGGACTGATCTTGTACTTTTCCGCTTATTGTTGCTACCACGGCTGAAGCTGAATGTGCTGCTATCTACTAGCCTCGCCACCGTCATCGTCACCATTTGCAACCACAACTGCAATGCAACGGCAACTTGACATAATAAATTTAATGTAGAAAGTTAGTTCTATCTACTGGCAGCGGTGGTGGTGAGTGGCACTCTTATTGCTTTAGCGTGAATTTTCAACGAGCACAAACAATAAGAAAAACAGGATAATATAAATGATAGTTCTTTTACGTTCTTATCTAAAGATGATATAAATAGCACTGTTTAGTCACATCTCACAAGACTTTCACTAAATTAGCACCCATTGTCGTTTCCTCTCTACTGAACCATGACTTCGGCACGGTGTTCCTCATCTGCATCTGCAGAAAGGGTTGCAAAGTTTTCTTTTAAAATCAACAAGATACGTGTCAACTACATGCACAAGTGATGCTTTAACTTTTGATTGTCAAGACAGGGAACTTATTGCTGGGATCGATTTTATTTGGGAACTGCCAGTTTACTGTTCGTATTTATCAGTTTCAACTTTACTGACCTCATGAATCAAAACTCACCCTCCATACATCAGCACGTGTGGAAAGCTGACTTGTAGGTGGATGCTCAACCGTAACCTCTGGTAGTTAGCTTTAGCCAGCCGAAACTGAAGTTTGAAAATGACTCGCTGGCACCTACAAAACCAATCTTGTAGGGAAGATGGTTCTTCGACAACTAACAAAAACACTGTAGCTCTGGCTCTCATACACTCAAATTGCTATAATATGTATTTGACGAAGATGACGATGGCGGTGATGAAGAAGAGGAATCGTTAATATTAATTTGTATACAGCAACAGATTTCACAGAGTGCACAAAGAAATGATCAAACTGACTTGGCAGAAGAAATGATTGTTGAATATTATGCGTTTGGATTGCATACATGCACAACTTGGCAATTTCAACCGATGATATGCTAGAACGATAAAATATACTCATTAATATTGAATGGATGTAGTGAATAGTATAATCACGATGAACTACATATTACACATTTAAAAAAGCATAATAATACAGTGTCAACCTGTTCACTGAAAAATACATTATTAGATTGCATTGTACACAGCGCAGTGTAGACGAGAACTTGACGCTGCTGCGCTTTTGCATTGTTTCCTTATATTCTTTTTACCAAATATCTCCTCCTATGTGCGTTACGAATAATAGGGACATACATTGCACGTGTATGTGCATACTGCACTTCACATTTACAACAATGCAACCAGACCAACACAGACCGCTGGCAGACCGCTGTTTGGTACAACTTACAACAATGTACATGTTTCTGTGGGAAAGACCTCTTTATGCAAAGAAATTGCAAAGTCAGTCAGTAAGTCAAACATGTGAAAAAATGTGCTTGGGAATTACACCAACTTATACAACATCATTATCGCGACCAACAACAGACTTAAAACATGGTAAACATGCGCCACATTGTAGGTTTTATCTCTTGTAAGGGAGACAATCACACCTGCACCTACATATTACCGATGTTTTCGATTGCCGTTATGTTTGATGCATTCAAAACTGCAACGGTATTTGGTTGAGTACAATTGAAAGAGTAGGTACATTATATTTTTAGATTGCAAATGAAGTTATAAAGTTCAGACAAAAGGTAGAGCCTTCATTTGAATTAAGCCATATTGAAATTTGCAACAGGTATAAAAGACTTTTTTCTTTCAAAATTGTGCATGTAGGTATTCACAAAGTACCTTCTAATTCCTGCCATGTATGAAATGCCTTGATACCTACCTATGATCGTGCTTAGAAGCAATAAATATTTCAAATAAAATTACTACCATTGCTAAAACTACACCGTACCTGTCTGTCTATATTATTTTCGCTTTTCCGACAATGTGAGTAATGAATTTTCTGCCTCTGCTAAGTGTTTACTGCTTATATTAGTTTGTACAAGGTAGTTGCTACTATAAAATCTTATTTTGATAAAAACAACAATGGAACTTGCTTTTATATCTATTTGCAAAGGAATAAAGCATAATAAGTCAGCAACATTACAAAAGGCAAAATATGCGTACAGGGAAAACGCACATTTTGCCAAGAAGACAGTGGCAAATGCGGAATGATACAGCGTCAATGCGAATACTACATTCAAATGTTCATCACCTCTTGAAACAAAGGCTTTAAACAATAAAAAGTACATGTGATAGTTGGATGAGAACGGAGTTTTTATATGCTCTGGGTGCGTACTATGTAGTACATTGTTATTTACATCCCATATTAAAAGTTTAAAGACATTTATGTATTCGAGTACAAAAAAGTGTAATAAGCATAAGTACATATACCTGCTAAATCTCTTTTTTACAGAAATGGACAATTAAAAATTGGGTCAGTTTCGTCCCTCCTCCTACTCCCTTTTCTTTAAAAAATATAACAAGCTTATACTTTGCACAAAATCCACAAAGGCAGGTTTTTGATGGCGTATAATTAACATGGGTTATACCAAAGTACTAACTTGTCTCCATTAAAAATTCTAACATTTTCATAAAAAACAGAAAGTACATGGGTACATATTACGTACATAGACAAATTTTGAATATCTGATCATTTATATTACATTATATGCATGCCTTTTCCGAATGTATTATTATATCACACACTTTCAGCATCTTATTTTGTATTTCTTCTAATTTTGGTTTGGTTTTACATTCTGTTAATATACTTGCGTATCATTATCATTACATTGTTTCTGAATGTTTTAAGGATACTAATGAGGAACTAAACTCTGATGTGATGGTATGAGATGATAAGTTTATTAGTTTTTTATTGTAGATTTTACGGTATTTAAGAAACAGATTGATTTGTTAGCCTCTGTTTCATGTATGGTAATGAAAAATTCAATTAATTCTTCAGGCTGGAAGTCTTGCATTGCATTATATATTCTAAGAGGAGTGAAGGCAATTATGACGGCGAATATATTTCCAACAAAGATATATTGCGTAACGTCTATTGGTAAACAAGATGGGTCTTTAAATTAATTTGCTAAAAATATTTAGATATTGTTATACGATCTCTCATTTTAATGCTCATTAAACATTGTTTTATTGCCTATGAGTAACTCTGTGTGCGTGGGAGTCCTTTAATGATGCAAAAAATGAATGGGCGCCTGGGTTGCAACTTATAACTAGCTAATACAATCATTCGTTACGTGTGTCATATGCTTAAGGTACTAACGAACTTTATGGCGGCACATATATTACATAACAATAATAAGCAATCAGCTTGCCATCTTATTTTCTTGAAGGCTAAGCCAAAGTATGGATTAATGTATTGATTACGTGAATTGCATTTGTTCTTCTTAGATAGACACATATAACATTGTAACTGAAGATGTCCTCCAAAAAGAATAACCGAAAAAAATTAGACAAGAGTGCATACTTGAATGGTCTAAAACTATTTTGCAAATACTGGCTTATGTTGATGTACTTAAGACTAGTAATCAAGAAAAGAAATCAAGGTGCTTTCTTTTCTCACGACATGAAGTCTCATAAGAATGTTTGTGTTCAGGTGTCTAAAATACTATGCTCATTCCTAAGAACATGCTAATCTAAGGATTCTTGATTGTAAAACGCTGTACTTGTGTCATCTAGCATTTACGCTAAAATAGAGAAGAACTAAGGAAAACAGGCAATACCTAATGTAAATACATTCTATTATGTTTCTTAAGACATGCATTCTTTTAGTGTACTGTGGGAGTGAATGTTTTAGATAGAGGAAGGAACAACTATCCCACATGTAACTAACAATCACATCAAAGAAGGGAGATAAAGAATGCCTTCATACTTATTTTGCATTTATTGCTTGTTTTAAATCAATAAACAATAATAAGTAATGTTATATAGTAGAAGATGATATCTGACATTTAGAATGCTATATAAAATGAGTGACATAATATAATATACCGATTCTTTTGATTTAATGAGACATGTCTTCATAATATAAAATTAGCATTTCCCAGGACATAGTTGTATATTACTTTCTTATAATATAAATACATGAATGCTAATCAAATTTATGTTACCTATTATCTTTGAGTCTTTGGGAATAAAAATCAAAAATATCATTTGAAACGTCCTTTGAGCACTGGCCAGTCGAAGTTTCTAGAAGAAATTTTGCATGAAAGAAGTCTCATGGGATGTAGTAAAGTATATAGCAAATTACCTTCACATTTTGATGGCTAGCTTTTTAGCAGAGCAGTAACAATGTTTCTGCGGACCTTGTTTGTAGGAACTCTGTCTATTGTATGTAATTACTGATTGGATAGGTCAGTCATTCTGTGGAATATAGATATGAACACAGAATACGTGATTGTTTGAACACTTTCAATAAAGCGCTTACCAAAGGAAATCATGAAAAAATAAGGCTTCTGTCGTAGCTAGGCTTATGTTTACTGCGACTATTTTTTGAAATGGATTATTTGACTCATTTTGTGTAGAGTGTAGTTATCATGTATCAAATATTGGGTGCACATAGGTAAGTATTCATTTCCACACAATTAAGTGCACAAACAGCTTCATCATCCTTATTTGGCAGGTTTACCCCAATTTCGATTTTTCAGAATAAGGGGCTACAGACGGTACGGAAGGATGCAAACCCCTCCATTTAAGGGTGCTGAAAAAGTTTTTCCCTCTTACGAAATTGCCACTAGTATAAATCCTCCATGGGTCCTTTGAATTTGTGGGTTCGACTCCAGTGGATTCTTAGTTTTTCTTGCATACAATGTAATAAATTCTACAAAAATGTTTCTGCTCAAATATTACAAGCTAAATACAACTGAATAGATACTCTCCAAGTTGGAATAGAGCGAGTTGCAAGTTAAAATTCAAATTTTAATGTGTAGGATATTAAATGAAAAATATTAATTTTTACTGTGAATGCTTATTATTCTATAAAACTGCAGAATTTAATAAAAATAAAAATTTTGAAACGGTTTTGTACAAGATGGTATTGAGAAAAGTTTATTTTTATTTGCAGAATCTTTTATGGAACAGAATAGATACAAGTACAATAGGTAATTTTCGTTACTTCCATCGACGCAGCCAACAAACTACTCATTCTTACACTCCATACATGTAGGTATGTAATTTTAGCATCTTCGTTGCATTCTGAAACTGTGACGAATGGTTTCTAGCATTTAGTTCCATTTATACCCAAATAATGTTTTCGCTTGTTAAATCATGCCTGCTTTTCCAACTCTACATTTTAAACAGATGAGTTTAGAGAAATCCTCAGTTGACTGGCTATTCTTTTATTATTAAATGTATTAGCATAGTTCCGAAATGTGGAGTTGTGGTTGATATATTCCAATTCACTTCGTCATTGTTCATCTGAATCGTTCTAGCACCAATCACGATGTATACAACATTCATTTCTTCATGAATCTCTTATACCTATTTACTAGTAGTCTAACACTAAATTTGAGGAAGTAAAAACACCCCTTTTTATGATTTTCATAACTTAGTTCATTATATGTTACATTAGAAAGTTTCTAAAGATTCACTAGAAATTTCTATGCTAAATATTTCCATTATTGTAATTACTTGTAAAAGACATTCAATATTCAGAGTTTTAAGTAAGTCAAAGTATGAAACATGCAAAAAGTTTACAAAATGGCCCACAAATTTCCAAGTTGTTGATTAAAAACATGAAGATGCTCCTGAAAGAATTGCTTAAATCACTATACATGTATGTATGTACATATCATCCAGCTATAAACACCTAACAATATGAAACATTTTACACGTTGAACACCACTTCCGGTAAAAGCAAAATATTGTCCTTGACGGTACAATAACTGGCAAGACAAATTTGCAGGAAAGATAGATTTTTACAAAGATTTACATTGCACTGTAACATTTTTGAGCGGTTTTATCATAATATTATATATAGGTGGAGTGTGTTGTATATGTACATGGCACACCATAGAAAATTGATTGGAAGAATGACAAATGCAAATTAACAAGAAAAAGCCATGTAAGAGAATGCAAAGGAAAAATCATGCAAAGCTTGGCAAAACAAAAAAGGATTTATTGAGAAAAAAGTGACTTGACAGAAAACAAATAAAAAAGTACATAAACGATTTTCTATATGTCTAGTATACTATAGATAATTAACATAATATTATAACAATGGTATTTATGTAGAATTGTTTTTAGCATTATTTTGGTATAAGCCATTCAATTTTTTTGCTTATCTTCTAAACGATAACCTAAAATAAGTACAAAAAATCAAATGTTTCATAACGATCAGTTAAAGCGTTTATCTTCCATTTCAACTAGATTCTAAGGGACTATATATATACTACGGTTATAAAACTAGTGACCACCTTGCTCGCTACAATACGCGAAGCCAGTAGTAAACGGTTTACGTTACTGTAATTTATATTATGGATGATATTTTGTGTAGTAATCAGTAAATCGTCTAACCCTAGAATATATCTGTCATACATAATCTGTGATTCTGCAAAGTGAGGTAACTAACAAGTACAAACATCAATATATCTAGCCCGGTACAAAAAAAGTACAAAAAGTCTTGTAAAAAAAGAAGATTCTTTCATCAACAGCCCTTCCTTCATTTTTTTTCTCATCAAAAAATACAATCATGATCAACAAACACTCCACAAAACTCCATAGCTTCAAATTTCATCCTTGCTTCCATACTTCTCTGCGTAACATAATGCGAAATAGAGCGAAATATACAGACTACATAATATACTCCTATAATCATGTCGAAAAGCTTCATAATATAACAATTAGCAGAGCATATAGCATTCTCATGTCGTCGTCTTTGAAGCTGCATAAAAATCCATTTTATAGCATAATATTTTGATTGCTGCTCAAAAAGAAGACATTTTTTCGATACATCTATCTTATGTAAGTACAGTGGCATATATATTTTATAATTATATTGTTATTATCCATGTTTTCATTTAGAATTCCCACTTGGTAGCTCTATCCGGATCAGCGTCACCCACGCGGAAGATGCCATTCTTTTCTGATGACAAATATTGACCACCAGCAGTTTTTATACAGATTTTAGTTGGTTCACGGAGCTCAAGGTAAAAGTTTTGGGGCGAGTCGCCATCAGCATTTACTTCGTCACCAGAGACTGCCCAATATTTGCCAGATTGACCTAAAACAAAGCATAATTTAATATAATATTTTTTATATATTTGTTTACTGCAAATTAACTAGATGAAGTAAGGAAGAAAGTGCGACATACCTTTGAAGTGAACAACTCCTTTATCATCTCTTTCCACTTGGATGGTTTCATAAGTGGCCTTATTGCATTCCAGACGGGGGCAAGCAGTTGCCTTGTAGCCGACATATCCTTGCTCGCACTTGAGCACCAAGATTGGTCTGATGTAGAAAATAAGTAATTCGTTTTAATAAAATAGCGCTTCGAGGTAATTATAAATTGGCCATTAAATAAACGCATTGTAAACACTAATTACCGATTGATAAGATAGAAGTAGTATTTTGAGTTTTCATCCGGCACGTCACAGTTGGCATACAAATGACCCGATCTCTTGGCTCCGACGTACTTTCCATTGTTAGCTCTGAATGCAACAGCGCCATCTTCCAACCAGGTCAACTCAAACAGTGCATTGGATGATCTGATGATGGAAGGAGAAAAGAAAATAACAGTTAGCAATTAAAAGTTATTGCAAAATTATCAGAATCATCGTATCATCACATTTCATTTTGAGATTGGTCAGCTACAATGTACAAGCGTGCCAACAACTAATGTAACTTTTGCTCATAAAAATGAGAAATTCCCTTTCTAAAAAAGCTTGCTGATATTTCTGCGATACTCACTTGTCTTATCTCTTAATTAGTAATTAATTTATACGTCAAAATTGCCTATATCTCTTCTTTTAATTAATAGTCATGCACAAAAATATCAAGGTAGGTTGAAGGTTGGGTACTTGGGTATCACTACACGCTCATGAAAAATCAAAACAGTTTGAATGCTTACTTTTTATCAGCAACGGCTTGAATCCCACCAGCGGTCTCAAGAGTCCAATATTTATCCTGCATAGTGCGAATGTACCAACGCTTGGTTGTCTGGTCAAATTCGAGTTGGAATGTCTCATAGTTGGAGATTTCATTTTGATTGGCGGTTACATCCACACCTAAAAATTTCCAAAAGACAAAAATTATCATCTAATTCAATGAGCTTACAATCAAATTCTTCAGTTAATATCTCTAAGATGAAAAAAAATTTCTTTGCGGCTTTCAATTTTTTACTACAATCATTTTTAAAACAAACGAAAAGGCATAACCAATAATAGGTTAACAGCTGTATTTGCCTTTGATCACACAGCTTATGTTTTCGCTCTTGATTTTTAATTCATTTACATCGATATAGTAGTTTTATTTAAAAAAATATAATATAGCTACTTAATTAATTTACATGTTCCTGTATATTTAAGCAAATTTTCTTCTCTACAGGTATGGAAAATTCAATAAGAGTTTAATGTTTTAAAATTATTTTGATGTAAACAATGTAATTAACACCACACTCTTAATTTTCAAATAACTTAATTTAAAACTAGCAATGTGGAGAAAAAACTCCATAAATCATGCATTATCAGTGAAGCACGGTTTATTGCAACTCTATAGATAGGTGTGGTTTATGTAGATAAAGCATTTTTAAAGAATCTTAAATATTTTGCAATGCAAAATCTCATTTTTCTGACACTGAAACTTGCTTTTTGCATGTTTCAAAGTAGGATTTAAAACATTAATATATTAATGGTGATGTAACATTTATCAAGATAGCATTTTGTGAAATCGTCATTTAGGTATAACTTTATTTCGTCACACCGATCACAATGGAAAAATGCATGAAAATATACTTCACTTTCAAGTAGATTGAAAGATGGATGTTCTTTACTAGAATGACTGAATCGGCAAATACTTATTTTAAAACACCAGAAACAAACTGTACATCATTTTTTAAAAAATTTAATTAATCGTTTATATTATGTGTTTACTTTCTTTTAGAAAAATGATATTAAATGCCTAACAATAAATAAAAAGTAAAATCTGCAATCCTATTTTAATTACTGTGCAAAGAAATTGGCGCTAATTGCCAATAAATTACACACCAATAAGCATAATGCGTGTATTTGCGGATGTATCTAAAAGAAAGGCATCATAACTTGAAGTATAGTCAAAATGTTCAATCAATCAACGACTCATCCGATTTAAGCAGTTTTAAGCAGTAACAGATATTTGATAGACAGAAACTATTTTGCAATCAAAAGTGTAGGCGTATTCATATTGATAGATGATTTATAGTTATCAGACAAACAACTGAGTGTACCATACTAAGCAGACGATGATGTTTTAACAAACAAGAAATTGCGTAAAGATTTTTGAATTTTCATACAAGCCAATTTAATCATTGCATTTGATTGAACAAAAGAGTTTTTCTTCTTGAATTACTTGGGTTTGACTGATCTGATTAGATGTTGATTGCACTCATTCTTAAAATTAATAGCATTTAATAGAACTAATTTGAAAGCTTAATATTTTTAACCTTACGCATTTAATATTCTGTTCAGTAATACAGCTCTATGTGAAGCATAACAATCACCCAGAAAGCAAATAATGTGCATTTAGATCAATTATCAGATTTTAGCAGCATTTTGCTGCGCAATAAAAGAAAATTATTGTTAGATAGCATGCAAAACACCAGTAGCTGTGTGGACATGCTTGATGAATCAAAACTCTTCTCTCTTGCCTGAAATGCATCACAAAGGTAATCTACCTCCGTCAGTGAGACTAATGTATGAATAATTTAACGCGTAAATTAGATTAAATTAAATTAGACTCTTAGTATTTCAGTTGTCAATGGGCGTTTCATAACTGGCACGCAAACGGATTTTCTTGTGCATGATCATTTAAAATGATCCTTAGAGAGAGCGCGAAAAAGGGTTAACAAGGTACATATAAAGTACCAAACATTTAGAATGGACGCGTGCATCTAAAAAAATGTTTTGATTTTTTGTAGCTCACCTTGCTTGACAGAGACGTATCTGGAGTTGAGTGCCGCAATGAAGGCTGCCTGGGGTAGAGAGTCCTCCAAAATGAAAAGCTCATCTTTCGTGGCAATGTGTGACCTGGTTTTCAGAACGGCTTTCGAGCCAATCGGGGCCAAGTAGAGACCACGGAAATCTCTAAGAGCCAGTTGACCATGATGATATTCAATTGAGAAGAGACAGTCTTTGTCACAATTCTCCTATAAAAAAACAAGTACAAAATTTTAGATTTCTCAATAAAAATGTTTTAAAATTACAATATGTACACTCAATGTATAGTTGAGTTTTTAAAAACATCCTCAAGGCATTTCAACCACACCACTTTGTTAAGTAAACAGTTTTGGCAATGACAGGTCACGTTTTTTCTGTAATGAAACTTTCTATTTGGAAAAAACTCCGATTTTCACCTTGTTCAGCTTCATTTCAACAAGTCAGTCGCTCTGATTTTCTGGTTGATCGTGATAATTACTTATTTTCGTTTCGACAAGTTTTTGTCGATTACAGATCAACCTGTCAAGCCTTTCAATCTAATTTTCTCTTTGAGAGTAGAGTAGGGATATCCCCTTTTTTCTTTCAACATCTTTCACATACTCATTTCAGCTAATGTACAGCAGTAAACTGTACTAACACTACCACTTCCTGATTGATAATTTTCGGTTCGCTACACTTGTGTACAACTCTTTACAAATTCAGTGAGAGAAAAGCATTATTCTCGAAACAATACAAATAATGGAAATGGAATAAAGAGAGAGAGATTCATTATTTATTAGATCATTCCTTCCTCATTCTATCCCCTTTCAATTGCATTATCGTACACTCATTTATGCTTTCTTCGTTTGCAAAGGAATTTAATGCTTTATTATACCAAAACGTGACTTACTTTGCCCGACTGTCTTGCGCAAATAATGAATTAGTGCGATGTTTCTACTACCTCTATTTTGTTTCTTGGAAAAACACAAACTTAAGTGGTTACTACACAATACCTAGCGAACTGTGTTGATTTGCTCTGATGTTTCCTGATCGTATAGATTTAAACAATTATCTCACTCATTTTTTAAAAATCTCAGTATTCCCCGTATTGCATATGACAAATTACATGATTTCATAAGTAAAATTATCTTCACAAAATAAACAGGCTGAATTAGACAAGTGTTAACTCAAATAATTTGCATATAAAAAGGGAAAGGAAAACAAGATCTTTTTCATTGCCTGTTGTTTTTATTCGGATTATAATGTATTTTTAAACAATTCTGCTCTGCGCTTCTATTTTCATCCTCATTGTATACTACGGTATTTATTATACAATCTTTTAAATTCAGCCAACATAATGTACACTCATCGGTGACGATGTGACTTTCTAAACCAGGAACATGAGACGGTACTTGCCAACCAACTCAACTTTATATTTTTGTTTATAGTTTTCATCATCGCATAACTGCCATAAATCATAAACTGAGAAGCACGAGAATCATCAATCCTCCTCCAAATCAGAAAATGAATGGTGCGCAGAGCACAGTGATTTAATTCTTTTACTAAAAGTATGCCACACACACATAAAACTGTTACTAACTGACGCTAACGATACATCCCTCCCGATATTGCTGCCGATAGTTTGTTCGCCTCTCTTTGATTACCTCATTTGTCATATATTAAGTATTTGTCATTGTTTTATACACAAGTTTTACTTTTTTGCCATAAAATTGTATTGCGTTGTATTCTTCTGCTTCCTTCTCTCGTTTGTTATCCACCATGTCGTTTCTCAAAATAAAACTTGTAGTTTTTATGACTCGTGTTTTCTCATTGTTAGTGAGGATACTTTCTCACAATTAAATAATAATATAATGTCGTTTACGTCTCTGATTACTAGTACAATTTTGTATACATTGCGCACTTCAGTAGCAACTGATTAATCTTTTCCGCAACGGCCAATTTTTTAAAGACACGTTATGAGTGCGATGGTGCAACAATTTGTAGGTAGCAGAGTTGTAATTTAGGGGGCATTCATTTAACATGCATTGCAACTTGCAACGCATTTTTATACGTATTTCTTCCTTCCTTCCTATTTCTTTTTTTAAACATCGTTTTTTCTTCAAGACATGCTAAAGTGAAATTAGAGTTGAATTTGAGATACTGAGATACATTTCAAACGATTAATTTGGCTAAACTAGTGACTAACTGCGCGCGATGTAGTGAAAACCAGTAATTTAAAGTTTACGCAACTCATTGTCTGTGCCAATTGCTGTGATTTAAATATTATGCATCAGGTAATATTAATGACTACTTACAAATTCGTGAACTAATGATAAAGGAATAGATAATCGTTCCAACACTAACACCACGTATTATATTATGCATTTTTCTTTATGTAATATTTATCTTAATTATTGAGAACACATTTTTTATTCTAAACATTGAAGTTGAATGCAATTAAATAATAGTTACCTGAAGTTTTCCATCTCGGTGCAGATACTTGTTGTTGCATGAATGTATGGCGTAGTTGCCATCCCGGAACTCAAGAGTGAACAAAGTGTCAGCGCCCCATGGAACGTTAGAGTCAACGTAGATTTCATCCTCGTTTTCCGCCAAATGAGCGTATCGTTTTCTTCCAACTGATTTCAAAGTGACCTGTGGCCTGGCTGCGATATGAACAGACCAATACTCTGAATCAGCAGGGGCCTTTGCTGTACAGATTAACTTGTCTGGAGCAGCACCCAAAAAGTATCCTCTGGAAATGTTTCGAAGAGCCCATTTTCCTGTGAACAATAATACAAATTCAAAGTGTTTAATATGAGTAACATTTTAATTTCCTCTAATATAATGACCACGAATAACTTCATCTCTGTTAATAGCCGCATTTTCAAATATTTGCATAAAAACTCTTTTCCACACATAAATTTAAGTAATTTCATAATTCTTGCTGGCATCAGTGATGATTCTCGGCACTCTTTGTGCTTTTGCAGTTTTTTGGCATTTTATCAGTCGCTTTGATCTTGGATCCCTACCATCATTAAATAACTTTGCATTTTAGATTTTACAGACTAACTGTTTGTGAAGGCTTACAGAACATTCTCCTACAATTAGGCTTTAGCAAGTGTTCCTTGTACGTGAATTTTAAAAAACTCAGAGTTGTCGACAATCCTTACCCTAATCTACTTTGACTAAGAAGGCATTTTGATTTTTTTTTCATTTCTTTCTGCGTTTTAATAGAACTGACAGCTTGTTTTAATGGAGTTGCTTTGTCGGCACGTATATACAACGACAGAAGAATATATGGGCAAACTGTGTAACATGCCTGCAAACTGAGCACGCACAGTAATAATGGGAAGTAGGCAATTCATATTCATGTATGGTATGCGTACAGCGAAATTAATTTAATTATATCAAGACTTTATAAACATCACGTCGCATCTGGGAAAATTCCTTTTCAGAAATTAATTTGATAATAATTAATATGTAGTGAGTAGGACAGACATTTGCTTGTAGCTATTTATTGGTATAGTTTTAGGATCTCATTTGCATGTCATGTTTAACCATAAGTCACATAAGCCTTGATAAGCACAAGCACAAAGACAAAGTCCCATTAAGTTTTTTTTTTACTATTTGGCTCCGATATCGCAACACTAGAGCTTATAGCGTAAAGTCTATAAACTGAGATGGGTGGGTGGTAAATGGGAGGCAGTTAAAACCAATGTGGAATCAAATTCGAAAGATAAGCATGTACATATAATGTGCACAACAGAGCAGTAATATTCTTCACACAACAATAATGTGTCTTTTATTCTAAAGTAAATACCTAAACGAAATCACTATCATTATCTCATCTTTTCATTATTACAGCATCACGTAGCCATCACCTTTTTTTCCTTTCAAGTTTTGTTGCATGAGTAGTGTGTATATGCGCATTGGATAATATAACACCAAACTCACGCCAACAAAACCAAAATCATCAACAAATTTCTTTCAAGTAAGCATAACATTCGCAAATCCCTATAATTTTACTTTTTTAATGCTCACAAACATCATCTATCTATTTTTCATTCGGACTGAACCAGATTCAATTTCATCATTGTTCATTCACACACTCACAAAAAGATATATTATTCACTAGAATAGCCAGCATATCATCTTATTATCATCCTTCATATACACATTGTTCAGAAAGGCAACAATGCAAAGCAACAGCGTACGAACTGTATTGTATAATAATAATGGCTTGTTAAAAGCGAATGCACCGTTGTTGATGATACGATACGATAATACATCATGATAACTTGATAACTAGTCTTCAACTTCACCTTTTACGAGTAAAAGTATCAAGTCCAAATCTAAGCCTACCACCACTACCAAATACTCAAGCCAAACTAATACTCAAAATTCAATTCCAAATGCACGCATTACACATTTATATATGCTTGCAATAAATTTCAAAACCAAGTAAAATGCCCAAATGAAATGGAAAACTTTTTCTCTCTAGACGAATTGCCTAAGGAAGCATCGCAATATACGATTAGGTAGGTTATATATTTTTTGGCTTGTGCCCCATACCCAGAAGAGTACTATATGTGCATCATAGTTTATTGTTATGATTATTGAGAAGTACATTTTTGTATCAACTTTTTATTCGAAAATGTTGCTTTCTGAGAGAAAAAAGCGAGCGCGTTTTGTTGTGGAAGTGGAGATTTTAGACTGTGATAGATATTACTCATCGCTCATGTGGATCCAATTGCCCTACGGCCGGTTTTTGGTTGGTCGTTGGTTGCGATCTGGTAAATGAACTCATCTCACTCAGCCAGGCTAACAATCTATCTGAGCCTGAGCCATTTATATATATTATTATATACATACTAATACAGTGCCGTGTTTTTGCATTGTTCATAATATTGTTAGTAGTTATTTTAAGTTCTCGTTTATTCACTTCAGAGATATTTACCTACATTACCGTATATTTTTCTTTGTTTCGCTAAAAAGATGAAGCAGGGAAGTAGGAATCACATACATAATAATTATAATATCATATCTATATATACTGTGATTGTTATTGTGGCTTGTGGCACGCTCGCAATAACGGACTTTGTTACGTTTACCCGCCTCCCTTTCACGCAAAATACGTCACTATACTTGTCTGTCTGCTGGTTATCAAATGAATGCTATGTGCTTAGTAGAATGATAATTTGGACTGTCATCTCATCATTACAGCATCTACATAGGTATATTTTCTTACCTGTTTCATTTTGAACGCTGATTTCAAAATAGCTCTCGTAGTCTTTCTCTGTAGCGTCGCAGGTCACATTTCCAAACTGATCGACAGCAAGATAGCGTTGAAGATGGGATTTCAAACAAATCGAGTCACTCCCATCGCCTGCTGGCTCCAAAGTCCAAGTCTGTTTCTTCTTTAAGGATACCCCGTTCGCGTTGATCTTGTAACCGAATGTTTCTGCGGTGAGATACTTGAACTGAGAGTTGATCAGTCCAACCAACCAAATCCCTTTCTCCCAGCAACTCCCTTCCGCCCCGTTTGTGATCCCATTCCCATTCGTATGAATGCCGTTCATTTTTCCTATTCCGTTCATCTGGTCGCCGTCACCGAAGATAATGTATTTTTCTCAAGATGATGGTGAAAGACAAAAAACTGTCCTCTGTTTTGGCACTACACAATGAGCATCCGATTCCAATTAAAGTGACTTTGTTCCCTGTGGAAAAAGTAATAAAAAAGAGATTAGGTACCTAGTAGACATTTCGTGGTTTTCTCTTTTCGCTTCCGTGCTTGTCTTTTTCTTTCATCTTTAGACTTTTATTCAATTTTAGAGACATGATCTGGGAAAACTGAATGAACCGAATCGTCCTCCCTGGGAAACTCTATCGATATGTACTTTAGCATAAAAAATATCATTTCGAATCAGATGACGACTAGAAAAACAATGCGGATTAAGAAACGGGACAATGAATTGATCGAAAGTCTATACCTACTACTATGATGTGGTTATAAAGTGCATTGATTTCTTGTCTGTTCAACTGTACAAATTCAAACTTGATACTGATTATAGAAGTTGCCATTGTCATTTTTTTGCAAATTCATTCTTTCAATAACATTTTACAGCATAAATCTGTGAAAAAATATTCTCAATAAATTTCATCTAATTTGAAACTCCTTTGTTTTCTCATGATTCATGATTGAGCAATTTCAACACATCATGATTGTTACACTACAAACCAGAAAAGAACAAATCACGGTTTTCCGCACATTTTCTTTAACGATGCGGTTTCATCAGAAACTGTGAACTTGTTACTTGTTGAGTGGATGGTCTTTTTCTATGCATACCTGCAAAATGCCTTATCAATTTGAGAATGATGAATGCAAACATATATATGCCCGTCTCATGTTCTCACTCCCCATCATCCCCTCTTAGTCGTCATCAATTTTATTTTTTAATGGAAGCAGAGAGAATACAAACAACTCAATTATGCCTAATTTGTGTCATGCATGCACGCTAATGTTTTTGTTCTTCTAATCAATTTATCAACATCATCATCTCCCGTTCTGTCATTCGAGTTCCTCGTCAAAGTCAACAAAATCCTTTTTTGTCTTTTTAGCCGTTCTCTATTTCGTCGTCCGCCGTATTCCCTGCCGAAGAAGAAGTGCACATATCCTTTCTTTCAGGCTAATAAAATGCAATGAGGAAACCATGTACCTTGTCAAGTTCGACTTGTAGTCATTTTCTTTTTGTTTATTTACTTTGCGCAGCATGTACCATACCGCCAGAAACACAAAACTCTCATCTCAAGCAAAAATTTTAATATAGAAGACGTGTAGTAGTCCTCATAAAACGAAAACGATAACGATGACCGAAGCCAAAGAGTGAAGAATATGACTTTCTGACATGAGAAAAAGCAGTAGAAACATTTGCGTGTGTGTTCAACAACTGCCTATGGCAAACCCATCTCCGCGAAAATTCTCTTTGACTGATGGCATGATGAAAATGATATTTTTTCTCATTGAGTTATTAGTGTCATCATGATGATGATGAGAACTGAGAACATTAATGAAATAATAAAAGCTCATTAAAAACATATTTTTCATTATTTTTCTCTACCGACATCACTCGCTCTCGCTGATGCCACCACCACCGGCACAATAAATTCCTTTCAGTTTTACCTTCCAGCTATTTCAGTAGTAGAAACAATAAAACTCATCGAAATGAAACAAGAAGAAGTGTGTAGGCAAGATGCATGCTAAAGTATAATTCAGTAAAACAAAGAAGGATAGTCTCCCGTCTAGTGTCCCTATTTAGTAGATGTGAGCATATATGTAGTACAAAGATGAAAGTTGCTGCAAATGTGGATTCTTATGCATCACTTTGCTATCAACATTAAATGCAGAATTAATGTTTCATATTTCGAATGAAAGGAAATAGATTGGCTTCGGGCGGCAAGTTTTCAAACTTAATTTCATTATCTTTTTGCAAATTTTCACATTTCAAATTTGAAATTACAAAAACGAAAATTTAAGATGCAGCCAAATGAGAGTTGTAATTCTGCTGCAAGGCAAGAATGCAATAATCGGATATTGTGCTTTGATTCATACACGAAGAGCGTGCAAAAATACATTCAACACTCAACTACAGTCCCAGATTATTACAACAGAGTTGTTTATTAGTATGATAAAACTCGTCTGCAAAAATAAATGCGATTTCAATGAAATGACAAGAATACGCTACATCAGTTTGATGCAATGTTTCAGTAAAAATGATTGGATTTAATAAGTAGCAAATGTTGAATGTTACGCATACGTGAAATGCTTTTTTTGTGCAAATGTTTTGCAGATGTTGACCAGATGAACTAAATCTCCTCAAAATTTTGTTTTGGGTTCAACCAATGTAAAAGCTCTTTTGCTGTCGCTTTAATATGCAATCAATGAATGAGATGACAAAAATTGATAGTTGGGACATTGATGACTTTATGGGAAGCGACATTTTTTCCCAAAACGTTCATCTGCATGAATATTGTTACTGTTTTATATTGCGCATTTATGATTGCTCTTGGTAAATATAAATAACAAAAAAAAACGTACAACCCATAATTTCTACATCCGTCTATGTATTCACGTAAATGTTTCCCTGTCTCTTTTCTAGCAAAAGACAAAATCACCCTCTTCCCTCCTTGTTCATCTCGCGAGAAAAAACAAGAGCTTAATGGTAATGATGATATATATTTTCATGATGATTCTGTTACTGCTATTCCAAGTTACATGTACCTTTTTTTCTCCCCTCTTTCCCGTCTTGTCTTTCCTTTAAATACAAAACACGACAGCACACAACACTAAGGAGATACGAACAAATTTCTCGCACTATACCAGGAAAGATGAGTTATCACTCAGACCATCGCTCCCCTCCACTCACAAAAAATTGGCAAAATAATAATTTTTTTCTTGTGAAACTACTGGGATGATATAACCCACAGAGTATTTACATGCAGACACCACAGCACACACTAAACTGAGCGAAAACGACTCTTCCTGTCAACCTCATCGAGGAAGCTACCAGAATGCAGGGTATACAAAGGGATGGTTTTCTTTTTGACAGTAGTCAGCTTTGGCTCGTTGTTGTTGCTAGTCCACTGGTCGGATTGCATGTGTGAGAGAGTCGACTGCACAGAAAAACCTTTCTCTCTGCACGCAGAATGAGAAATGAGAAAAGAAAATCGATGATTCCTCCCTCTCACTCAACTCCTCCATATATGCGTTTATTATTATGGGTTGAGTGGAAATTCTCCTGAGTAATCTAAAACATGCATCTGAATAGGGAAGATGCTTTGCAGAGTTTGGCACTACCAACACCAAACACACGGAAATTTTCTCCTGTTCTCTAATGTTTGCCTGGTGAATGTTGCATGCATACACCACCTCTCTTACCGTTAATACGCATTAAAATGCAGCAAAGAGCTCTTGTGGTGACAAGTGCAAAGCTGCGAGAATAGACAGGAAAAAACATTAATGGAGCCCAACAAAAATGGAAATGAAAATCTCTGAAAATTGCCCGCTGGATTTTCATTCTTCTGAGGAAAAAAGGATGATACAAAGGAAGCGCAGGGAAGACAAGAGAGAGAGGTTGCTGGCACAAGAGATTTTTTCGTGAGTCATAAAAACCGAGAACATGCTCTTTGCTTTTTCCACAAAAACTCATTTATACGCATTCACTGTGTGTTTGCATTTATGCATGTCATTAATATTGCAAAGTGCGCCCATAAAACGCAACAAAAGGCAATTCAGCCTCATGCCTTTTACTCATCTCCACAATTCTGTTCACTCCTCTTCTCATCCTCATTATCCTCATTAGTTATTTACTTTGCTCTTGATATGGATGAAAAGTGTGCGGTTATGCGGTGTATTCCTCGGTCGCTTGCTTCTTCCTCTTTTCCTTCCAAACTCATCCCATCAAAATGTAGAGAGCACTCAAGAAAATATAATTTTTCGCTTCAAATGCATACAAGCACATCATCCATTGCATAATACGAAATTTCAAACAAAATTCTTTCAACATAATCAGAATAACTCTCTGCCTCCAGCACCTCATCTCAAATATATGCAAGCAAACAAATGAAATTAAATATCTCTGCTTTTTTATCGCTTGTTCCTGCATTCCCTTATGCCTTATAAGGATCAATCAGTTTTTGATTTCTCTTCTCCAGTCCAGGCGAGACGACAGAACACCACCCATTCCAGAGCATTCTTGATTCGTTTCAGACTCCAGGTGCAGCTATGCAAGCCTCTACGACTTGTATCCTTAAAGAGAGCACGCATAGGCACGCATCAGTAGGTAGGTAAAGTAATATTTATACAATACCTCAACTTCTTCTCATCGCCACTTTGGGAGTTGTTCGGGCGTAAACAACGGGAAAGATTGACACCACCACAAAAGTAGCTAAACACTGCTTCTCTGCCTTCTGCTCCAGCTCTACAGCAAAGAGCCATACATCAACCAAAACGTAAGAAACGTGTCACAAACGCATGTCATGTCTACACATTTTTATGCTCAAGCATGTACCTCCTGTATTCTGATTCTTCTACTAGCACTGGAGTAAAATGATAATCTCCAACTCTCATCCAGAATACTGTACATCTGTCTGCTCTGCTGACTGCAGAGCTCTGGAATTGTTTTTACAAGAACGAAAGTCTAAGGGATTAGAAAAGGGGAAAGTTGTCCCAATCCCAGCCAAAGATATTGTACAGACTTGTATATAATGTTCCCTACAAAACATTATGATTATATGACACTGACTCAGGTTATTATCCTTTGCACTCCCACCAGAGTAAGTAGAAGGCTGACGAAATAAAGTGTGTACACAGGACACAGTGCACACGTACCATTTTCAAGGGAAGCATGTATGCAAAGACTTTTTACGATGCATTATACGCGTGAAAACTATATTCTACTGCTATGTAGCAATATGAATGTATGGAAAAGTCAAAGCCCTTCTGCTTGATTTTTTTTTTGAGAGGAGGAGGATAGGGCATGAAAGAGAAGAAAAGACTGCATCTCGTCTCCCTTCTTTTGCGCCTGTCCCTCCTCTCTCCTGTTTCTCCGAACACAAACACAAGTCAGTAAACTAACACTCTATTTTCTATAAACTCCGACAAAATGTATGCACATACATGGAAGGACGCGACGAGTGTTGGAGTGCAATCAATAAAAATGAAAATTGTGTACAGTACATGCAGACATACAAAAATGAAGTTATATTTTATCAACAACTTTCATACTTCCTTTCTAACAGTAATTTAAGCTTGTGTCATACATTTTGTTGTGAATGCATGCAAACGCATAATAATTTCCATGTTTTGGAATCCGAAAAGTATGCTTACGACACGATCTTGGAAAGGGGTGGCGATGATGATTGAAGTATTATAGAACAAAAAGTATAAAAAGCGGAACACGACAGTCCTAAAAATGCGTAAGAAGACAAATCCTCCCTCAAAAATAAAGAGGAATTTCAACCGTATTTATAAATACTCTTCCGTCACCACCACACTTTATTTTTTGTTACTTTTATAGTAAAGCAGGCATCACTTTTCCAGTACATATGGTTGAAACTTTGAGAAAGCCTATACGTTGTCAATGATGTGGGGAATCTATTTTTATCTACATGAGAGGAAAATGGAGAGGATAAGATGAAGAATAATAAACATGGTATGGTGAGATTATTACGGGGATGTTGTTGTGTCTGGGAAAGAGGGTAGGTCACGTAAAACTGCATATAGCAAGGCGAAGGCTAATCCCTATACATACACATGCATTGTTAACATTTTGTTGCAGTGTCCTTGCCTGCTATCTTATATTATATCATTACCCATTTCCCCGGTAAAAAGACGATGATTATGGAAGGCAATAAGCAATAATGATACATATTGTATGAGAGAGAGAGGCAGAGGGTGTACGCAAAATGCTGAAATTGTTTCCAATCAACTGGATGAATGAGAGTTTCCTTCCCGTCGTCCATTCACCACGCTATATCATTTCCAGTTGTTTCCGCATTGTAAATTTTTATGAGGTAGAAGAAGGAAGTGTATTTACTCGCAATGCTCGGCGGTTATTCATGACGAAGGGCTTCAAATGCTAAGTAAAATGCCAACGCAAGCAATTTCATTCTTAAAACTGGATAAAACTTGTGCACCGACGATTTGGACATTTTCCATAAATCCTTCAACAAAACTCAGTAGACCTTAGGTTACGCTTTTCTGAGTGATACATTTTTTAACAGATAACAATATTTTTGAAATGTCAAGTCATGCTGAACAAGATGAAATTTTGCTGTGCTACTCCCTGTCATTGTTCTTTTGTTGTCAACATCATCCCTTCTCTCTCTGCTTATTGGATCATTTACTTTGAATTGCTACAGATTACTGTTGCTGAGTTGTCATGTTTTAGTCAACTTTTATCATGGGATGACAGATCCGACAGATGGAAAATATTGGAAAATAGAGAGAGAGAGTAAACGAGACACCTGGGACTAAAAGAATCATTTTAAAGCTCAAAAAGGAAATTTAGCAGAAGACATACAACTATGAATAACTTTAGGTAAAATCCTCTATTGACTGTACTGTTCTATCAGTATGAAGGTAGAAAACAATCAATTTGCCCTTCACCTTTTATTTACTGATAATTCTTTGTACCTGCCATGCCAGCCTTAATAATTTTGCTTGGTAAGCTTTTTCATCGACCCATGATGTCCACCATTTAATCTGGCAAAACACCTCATATAGCGAAACACTTACTAATAAAAAAATACGAAAACAAAAGTATTAATGGTATTGCACATGGCACTACCTACTATTTAATCTGAATGCTCATAAAGAATTCTGAGCTAGAAGCCAAATCTAAAAAACTCATAAATGTAGATACAAAGATATCTTAAACTGCATTCAGCATCAATGCAACTGCACTTTCTACTAAACGAAAATTTGCAATTTTGCATTGGTTGCACTTTCGTAACAAGCTTTGCGTGCTAAAGTGACATCGAAATTCTAAGGACAACCTCTTTTTTAAGGATTAGAAAATCTAGATGTCTCGACCTGATTTATTCAGCAATGTTGATCATGACGAACAGCTATGACTAATAATTAACCTGACTGGATGGCCTTTTCATGATTCATACACTGCTCGACTAAAATGTGAATACAAAAACCTGACACTTCTATGCAATCTCTGATTCATGCTCTGACTCTCCAGATATCCCCCTGCATTCCTGCATAACCACCCGGCTTGAATCTATGCTAACGCTACTGAAATATTCAAATCAAGTCCATTTATCAAAACAGGAACTGACGAGTGAGTGTTTGGTTCATCGCAAAAACCGCAGCTAAACATGTAAGCTTATGCTTATGTACATCATGACATGACAAAAACATATACAATGTACATGAGTACGGACAAACTCAGTTCACAAGTCAGACATAAAAACCAAGCAATTCAAAGCAGCTCTCAAAATCAAGCATTGAGAAATGAAAAGGAAGTGCAAAACTACTGCAGAAATACTCATTGAAAAAACAAACCAACAAATTTTTTGCTCTTTCAAATTACGACTGGAAGCACGAGCAAAAAAGGATGATTGACCGGTAGCCACAATTCCACTTTACACTGCCAAATTGAAAGCTTTTTGCAGTACAATCTTTTTATCATCATACACCATAGCGCACGATTTTAGTTGCTGCTGCACCGTGTTGAATTTTCTATTGCTCCCATTTCTCTCAATAATTGTTCTGCACCATCGTTTTTCATTATCTTCCCTGTCATTTTTTCTCAATGAAAAACGCCAAGCGTGCGGAAAAATCCAATCCTTTTAATCTTTCTTTTATACTATATGCACTGGGTATTTAATGTACTATTCTTGTAAAAAAATCTGTTCATCCGCTGCAAAGATTGCCCAAGGCAGAACAATTTTAAATGGTCATCAAAGTCACATCCAACTATCATTATATTAAAAAACGACATCGTGTCCACTTGCCCGAATTCAATTTGCCTAAACTGAACTCTAGCATTTGAGTAGAGTGAAAAATGCATACAGATCTAACAAAAAATTGACTACACTTCTCCCCAGACGTTGCAGTCTGTAGTAGCATAACATGAGCGTGTTAACAGTCTCCGACATAGAGGAAATGCACACGATAAGATAAATATGACAATGACAACGAATTAAAAATGTGCATTCACAGACTGAACATTTTATAATATGCATTTTCCCCTTAACAAGATTACAGAAATGTGACATGAGACATACAGAGGAAAAATGTCAGAAAGCTTTTATTATGTTTGTCTTTCGATTTGTCTGAATGCTTACCTTATCGTATCCTCGTAAAAATCCAAGAAAAATATCCAAACTTTGTTGGCTTTCTCCGAACTGCAATCACTTGTGTCAACACCAATCAAATAAACCAAAAAGTTCCGTTGTTTTCAATTCAATTATAAATGAATTTAATCCACAAAAAAGACGACAACGATGAAGACGGTTGTATCACAAAAAATGCAATATGCTTTTTTTCTTTGAATTTGAGCAAAACTTTACTTTCTGCATATAAATATGATTTATTCTATTGTTATCTCTTTTTTCAAAGGTTGCGAGTTTGCACACTTGACTTGCTTATTTATTGAAGTACTTCTTATTCTCCTTCCTTCACAAATTCCGTTGCGTTATGCAGACTTTTTTTTACAGAAAAGCTTTGTTGTTGTTTGCTGTTGGAGCTTCAAACAGTTCTTTTTCAGTTCACAGAAGCTTTTGGACTAACTGACTGAAAACTTTTTTAAATGATAATTGTAACGTACATGTGTGTATACTCTGAGCAGTGCACTGAGAATGCATATATGTATAGACACACACTCGACACGGTTTATTTTGACGGATGGACGGCTTATATATATCTTTTGAGTACTCCTACTACAACTACTTATTTTTGTTTTTGCAAAGTGTGAGTTATATGTGTGAGTGAAGATCTTCTTTAGCAACCCAAGAGCAGATGCTGTGAAACCAAAACCTCAACTCAAACTGACTTTTTTCTTCACAGTTGAGCTGCTAAACTAGAGAGAAAAAGAGTGAGAAAAGAGAGGAGAATGAGAGGAGGACTGAACAACATGCAGTATTACAACTGCTAAAAGCACAACATAGAAAATGTACAATAAACCATTATACATGTTACGATATGATATTACTACACATTTTAGTAGCTTTTGCTCTCGTAAATACGGAACTTTTTCAAAAAAGTGTATTGTTATAGGGTGTAGTAGTATGTATTATGGTGTAGTGAGGGAGGAGATGGAGAACGTGCACACAAACAGTGCAACTATGTTTTACTTAACACACGGCTTAATTCTATATATGTAGCTTTGCCGAAGCTATTTTTTTGATAAAAAAAGGAAGGGACTTCACTAAATACAAAGACTAAAGCATAAAGTACAACAATGCTTATACTGCGATGTGGTAATAATGCACTTTTCTTTTGTTATAGATTGATAGATTGTATTTCACAACTTTTTGGCGTGGATGTGGTTTTCCAAAGATATAGTAAAAGAGGATCACTTTTGCAAAGGAAAACTTTGTATGAATCTATAGGCTTTAAAAGTGGTGAAGAAAAAAAACTTTCAAAAAATCAAATAGAATTTTTATTACTATTCTCCTGTTGTTCTACAAGAAAAGTAACATGATAAATTGGTCTATTGACTGCTTATAGATCGTGGAATTTAATTCATGGCCGGCTGATAAAAATTCTATCAAATTAGCTACCAGAAACGTTTGATGTAATAGGTAAAATGTGTTTATGTGGCAAAGTAGTTGACTACTGAATGATGATGATCATCATTAGGCCCTTTCATTTATGCACTTATTCCTCTCAATGAAAGGGTTATAAACTGCTTAGGAGTAGTGCACCTTGAACTTTGATAATGCTACATTATTACATTAATATTATCAAGGTGTGATTAATATTTAGTAAGCGTGCTTTGGTTAATATTAGCTTACCATCTCTTCCACCACTACTTCATCGTCATGTACTCTATAGAATGAAAAATTAACACACTTTCTTCACATAGGGTATATAGCTTATCAGCTCTGGTAGGTACCGGCACTACTCAATTTTTGCACACAGACAACCTGACGTTTCGTTCAGATTTGTAGTAGCACAAGCACTTGTTGTTCCTTCCGACTAATGCAAAATAAATGAGATACACTCATCAGGCAGAATTCGGGCTCTGCAGCGCATGCAGGGTGGATATTTTTTTTCACGTCGAAATAGATCTCCTCCTCCTCGTCTTACTAGTAGCGTTTTAAATATTGCACGTCATCATAAAACAAAATATATGTGTATGGCTGTATAGTACATTAATTTTTCTTGAGACTAGAATCTTTATTCTCTTGATTACAATTCTAAAGTTCTAGCAACTTTAGAGAATCAAAGGAAACTACAAACCAAACCACGCATACACAAAAATCTCTTGAGCTACTCCACACACACTCACACCACGAAGAACACACCAGCTATATATTATTCTGCATATTTATGCTTTTATTTGTGGCTTATTTGGTTTTTAAGACTCCTGCTGATGTTCATAATAAAACATGATTTTTATTTTATTTGCGGCTTCTCATAAAAATAGATAGGTAGCATAATGCATCGCATACATACATAGTACACTATTATGCACGTTCTCGTTCTGCATCTGTTATTCTTCTCCTTCTGAAGATGATGATGCTGCTATACAGAAATGAATTCAAGTTGAAGTTTAAGTACTTCCTTCGGTTTTAAAAGAGGCATCACTTAATGGTTAAAATTTATGACAACATTGTTAGAGGAGATATTTCTTTGCATACGCACGTACGAGACATACAGGACCATGATGATGTAGAAAGAAGACAGATACATACATACATATATGCGCACCATGAGTACCCCAAAATAACAAACAGAAAGGAAGATGAGCTAGAACAGAGTACCAGTACCTATCATACTGCACACTGCACACACACCCGGTGGCAATGCCAGCAACAATGGAAGGCATCATAGCTGCCACCTTTCATATCATTCCGTTTTCATATTTAGGTTACACCGAGAGAACTGAGAACCAAAAATTTGTATCATTTTGGTGCATGCAGTTATGATGAGAATCGTATTCGTAAAATGCACCTGAAAACATAGTGCACATATTATCTTTATAGAAGATGCAAGCCAATATTGAGTTATGGGTTTGATGACGAGAGGCGAATCGGCAAATATTGTATGCAAAGGTCTGGGTTGTTTTCGAAATGTAACCAAATTTACTACTGACAATTTACTCTTTCATCTTAATGAGTTAACGTGAGGTAAAGGGACGTTTTGCCGCTGTCTATTTACTTAGCCTCTTCTACTTTTTGTCATCATCATCTTGTCAACCTGACTAGTAGCATAACAATATGTCACATTGGTTAAAACAAAAGCTGTAAACAACAGTCGAAAGCAGAAGAATGCATAAAAGACTTTGCATGCCATAGGTGTTAACGATCTGATGATGATTATGACTATAATGGTGGCGGTGGCATTTGATGTTGTGCTGTTGACAGATACACCGTTTAAAGTCAAGTGACTGTATATGTTATGCAATATGAATTCATCATCATCAAATTTGCCATAAATTTTCAAAGGATATAAATGCAGTATTTCTTCCAAGCCTATACAAAATTGAAAATTACACATGCATTGTCGTTTCTAGTAGTCGTAAATCATGAGCGAACATGTCAATATAACAATTGATTGTCGATGTGCTAAAACTCACAAGTCTCCATAAAACAGATTCTTGTTCATTGTCTGTACACTTTTGATGTTTCAGAAAGAGAAAGAGTTAAATATATCGCCTGCAATAAAAATTTTTGATTTAGCTTCTGTGATGAGAACTTTCAAGATTAAAAACGACAAGTAGTAAACTTAGGAATGCATGGGAAAAGGATGATGGATAATAACTGTCAATATTTAGGCACTCCTTTGACATAAAATGAGAATGAGCATATAATATTGCACAATATAATTCAAAGGAAAACTTAACCCATCATCCAATAACAAAAAAAGATTTATCATTCCTTTTTTATTATTGTTCTTCGGAGAAAACTTAAAGGATTGTACATGCAGTTTGTATGCAATTCGCATTTTATGGTTTGTAAAGAGCTCTACTTGCTTGCTGAATTTGATCCTTTGCTGCTAAATAAACATGCGAAAAGTATTTGAGTTGTCTTTATATGGGAGAATGATAATCTTTAAGATCTCTTGAGGTGACACCACCGGTAATCTCTATCACATCAAAAGAGAATGAATGCTTATTATAATTTTTTGCAAAATGCAAAAGACATTTTCTTTATACATCTGCTTGCCTGCACACAACACTTTTGACTCATTCCATCATCTCTTCCTTCTCGAGACCGTATTTTACTTCTGTGTAAGATACGCTTGATGAATATCACAAGAAAATTTGAAAATTACACGTTTCCGTTACTTTATAATATGCATACCGGATAGGATAGATAATTTTTTTCATGAGAACATGAGAAAGGCAAGCCGCTTTACTGTGTCTACATTTGAATCTCATTTTGAAGGGCTTTTAAGAAAATTGAAAATCTTGACAGAGGTGGAGTTGAAGTAGAGTGGAAGATGATGAAAAAAAGAAGAACAAAGACTACCTCCCAAAAAAATGAGAACTGCAATAATATAGTACTTTAAGGTTCCTCTCTGCATATCATAATCCTCATCAAAATAAAATGTCATGTTTGAGTTTTTTGAGGTATGTCAAGTCGTATAATTATATATCTTAAAGTCTTCCAATCCCTCCTGGTCTAGCTTTAAAAAGATTGTTGTAGCCATATTCGGGATGTTGAGTGAAAGATGAATTGGTAAAGCGCAGTTGCCTCCTCTCACAGCTAAGCGTCAAGTATTTTGAATGATCCAGCCTAGAAATTCATTTTTGCGTAGCCAACATTAAAAATCACAGATTATCTAAAGAGAATCAAAACTTTTCATGACTACTCCAAATAGTTGAGATGTATTGTTGAGCTTTTTTAAAGCAATTGTGCGCAACAAAAAGGCGGAGAAAGAAAATCATCTTGTCATCACAGTAGTAGCACTGGGTATAGAGAGGAGGACATCTCATCTTTCTCGTTGTACGTAAATGATAGTTTAGGAGCCCTGCAGATATGCTGTTTCCTTCAAGGAGATTATGAATGTTAGCTACTTGAGATTGTTGTGGGAGTAATAGTGGAGTGTGACATACAACTTTTTTTAGCAATTTAAATTTTATGCTCCACTCTACTTTCACACTTCATTCCAAAAATGCAAACTTTGGGAGTGGATTCACTTTTTTGCTTTGCTTTGACAAATTCGTATACTCAAATAGCTGTGATACTTTTTGTTCTTACAAGCTGTACAATAACTTTTAACCTTTTTCCATCATTAATTTTTAACGTTTTGTAACTTTTAGTTTTACGATGTACCTGCGGTTTTATAACTTAATTTTTTTACGAGAGAATTTTTACCTGTTACTTACCTATTTGCTATTACTCGGTTGGCTGTTTAGAAGCTATTCGCATAAATCACATTGGGCATAGGTATTTTAGGTAGGCTGTATTTAGGCATTTTATGCTTATTTGCGTTTCTTATGTCTCTAGCACATGCTTTATTTTTTATTTTAAAAGCTCTTTTGATTTTATGATAGACTTCAAACTAAAAAGTTTTCATAAATTTTGTAGCTGTTTCATATTTATATGTAAAAAGAATAAATGGTCAAGTTAATGTTTACTTGTTTATGTTATAGAGTTATGTACCTATTTTGTATTCGCTTATCAATAACGATAGCTTGAAACTTTAAAGAGGGGAGATTCACGAGAATCGAAGTGAGCAGGCCAAATGTCAGAAATATCCTCTCGTGTTCAGTGTTGGGCGCAATGTAAGTGAAAGGAGAGATGAAGTAAGATGTGATCATAAAAATGAATGATGGGTAACTAAATAACTATAACTTTTGGTTGAGCTCTGACTCTTATTAAACCAATACAAATGATGATAGATAACTGATAATAATAACGATATTGTTTGTAACTATTAACAAGAAATGAGAAATATATGCACGTTTTACGTAGAAGGTGTCCGCATCTCGTGGTGTGATTCAATCCATTTTGTTACATGCATCCACATGCCAATAAAAATCACTCTCTGATCTCTGTACCAACTGCCAAAGCACCATAAGAGTCATCGTTCACATTTTTTACATCATTTAATGGGGTACTTTGATATGTTAGCATTTTCGTTTTTTTTGTACTTTTCTTTTCTTGATACTGCTCGTACAGTTTGCAACGACCTTCGTTAATAAATCATGTAATCGTGGTAATAAGTAAAAATATACAAGAATAATTTTTCTTACTAACGCGGAGGAGATTTTGTCGATGATGTTGTTGATCTTTTTGCAATGCTGCATTTTTATTGCATATCTGGGCACCCAAAAAACTTTATAGACAAAGAAGGAACTCATTCCTGAGCGTGGCGTGCACTCTATTATTATCAGATACTTCATGCATGTGCCTTATAAGCGTTAAGTAACTAGAGTTAGTTATGTTAAATGTTAAATATTAGGTGTGTGAAGGCATGCTGTTTGAGGTGAAATCGAAACAAGAGAAAAAAATAATTGGTCAAAAAGTGCTGGTCTTAAATAAAATGTTAATGGCTATGTTGTTTTGTGGCTAGCAGTTTGAGATGAGCAGCAATGATAACAGCCGAAACACAGCAAGTGATTCATTTTTAATTTTTTAACAGGGATACTGTGTTGTGCCGTATGTGTGAGGTTACAGCGCGTTACATATATTATGTAAAAGTAATTATTCGCTTACACTTCTCAAACCACAAAGCTATTAGATAAATATTTCACTTTTCAAAGAAAAAAAAGTAATTATATCCAAATGGTAATTATTATTGCCACCAAAATTATTATTGCAGTTTTGGGGTGGATTTCTATTTTTTATAATAATTAAAAATTGGTTTTAATGTGCTTTGATTATGAACAAGGGTTAAATGCTGTAGTTGTTGCCGTTAATGATTTATGATAAAGATAGAGTAGGGTACTAACTAAGCTTAAAGAAAAACTGCATGGGTGGTCACACTCTTAGAATTGAACATTACTTATTGCTTATACCTTGTTTTGGTTTCGACAATTATTTTCTAAAAATGATTCAAAATGGGATTTTTGCTTCAGCTATGGCAGCTTTTGGTATAATGAACTTCCCTAGAAGACATTAGGATGCCAACGTGTTATTACTTTGTGGCAAATGCTATAGTGGCCAAGCAAGAAGATGCTGACTGCTCTGAGCTGGGACAACAAAGAAAGAAAGCAACGTAACAAACTGTGTAAATCGCCAACCGCCACCCATAGTTTTCGCTGATGTATGTAAGTCGTGTCAAAAGCAAACTGATCGGGGTTACTTCATCCATTTTATAAAACATTTTTACTCAAAAACAATAACACGAAGCTTTGTGCAATTTATGTGAAACACAAACGAAAATTTCTGAACGAATCGCGAAATGACAGGTCTCAATTCATTGTGTTCGTACTTCATACTTTTATTTCTCACGTTCCTTGAAATCCCTTTTGTCAGCTTAATTAGCAAGCGGAAAGTTCCAGAATAAGGAACATCAAGGCAAGTTTCCTCTTTCATTTTCTTCCCTTTTTGAAATGGTCATCGTTTATAATATAAAATGGTTTGATAATCCCTAAATTTAAGCAAATTTGTGCCAATTACCGAATTCAAAACTCTGTAGAATTTGTAGGCTAACATTGTATAGCCCTAACGTATGCAAAACAACAAAGGGTTATAAATTACTGTGTTAAAAAGCAAGGTGTCCACCCATAAAATGTTAATACATGCACATTGCACTCAGGGTTTACAAACTATGTAGGTATGAATGAATATCAGTGCAAAATCAACTGGAGCAGAACAATTTTATGTATGAATATTGCTCACTCTTCACTGCGCATTGCATAGCGCAGAGTCGTGGAGTTGGAGTCGTCAAAAAACGAACCAAGGAATTCAAATTTGAGTGAAGCTTTCAGTCAGTCAGTTTCAGATGAATTAAGATACACAGGTAATACGCAACTCAAAATGTTATTCAAAGAAACATGACTCAAGTTACAAAAACACTTTCTTTTCTGCATTCCTGTAGAATACTGTACTTAACCCAACAGCAGAGTGTATGCTAACAATGTATCTAATCAATTTTAGTAATCATATTTTCGTATTAATCAATTATTATTGCTTTAAAACTGAATTCGATAGAGGTAAGCACGATGATGCAGTGTACCTGAGAAGATATAATATGAAGGGTCAAAATGATGGCTTATGTATGATTCTCAGTTACTTGCTGTCTGTCTTCATTAAAGCTTGGCGTTGGTCTTATGTGTAGGCGAGTTAGCAGAATGCAGAGAAGAAATAGTTATAATCAAATAACAGCTAACTATAAAAGACTTTCGTTACTTCCCTAGTTCACTTATCAATTTTAAAAGTGTTTTTGAAATGGTACATCTAGTACATCAAATGCCTGTTCTGGCGATCAAGGCTTCTTTGTTGGTTACACTACACACCTTGATAAGAATGAGAGCAAAATGCGCATATATTTAGTACGAAAAAAGTAAAAGGAAGCTTTATCTTTGAAATGTATCTTCTCCTCTGTTGAAAACAAATTTATTCGCCTATTTGCCATGCTTTGGGCACAATAAATTTTGTTGAAAAAAGTGAGATTTTTTTCTTGTTATGATGCGAATGAGAATAATTGATGTCTGACAACCCAATTTCAACCACCCGATTGAATGGTTTTTAAAATATGATATATGGGCGTTTTGTACATTTAAAAGTTACAAAAAATATGTTTTCTTTCATTACACTTGTTCAAATTAGGAGCAAATTAAAGAAAGTAGACAATAGTTGTTTACTTTGAATGTAGACAAACAAAACAAACATTTCCGATTCGGATGAAATATTAGCTTAATAGGTACTTGATTTGTGTGTTTTTGTTCACGGCAGGTGTCATGAAAATCAATACACTAACTCAAATTTTGGGATGGGAGAAAACTCAGATTTTATGGTGACTTTTAATTGAAAATGGCGCATGATGATAAATTACATACGACGTAAATTGCCTTTCTACGTTTTAGTTTACTACTAAACTTTTCCATCCCGTTAAGGTTAAGACTACATAATTACTAGTACTTTTACAAAAATGAGATGAGATCGTCTATAATCTTTGCACAACAATTATAAAGCTTTATTTGATAATATCGGTCATTGTAAAACAATTTAATTTAATTCATGATTTAACTAGAAGCCGAGTTAATGACTAGGCCTTATCGTCGTGCGGTAGAGGAGTTCGATTTGAAATAAAAGTCGATTCCTTTTTGTTTTCCTCTTGAATTTGCTGTCCAATCCGAGGACGATTTCTAAAGATTGGTTGTAACAGAACGATAAAAATTAGTTTATTCAACCTGCCTTGTAATAATTTAAAACTAGCCTGCCAAATCTCTTTAAATTAATATTGCAAGGTCTACCGTTTTATCGAAATGCCGGCTCCACTCAGGTGCTACAACGATTGGACTAGGATAGTCTTCGCCAAGTTTAATCCCAGAAAGCTCGCCATGCCGAAGTGTCCAAGGTATATGGACTTTCGCAGATTTTATCTTTTGTAATTCAGGAATCCATGTCCGTATATAGTTGCCCTACACAAAAATTCTCAGTGAGTGATCACAACAAATCGAGAAAAGCTTCATGACCTTCGCTGTATACTATTTTTGTATTTTCTGCACCTCTGGATCGTAATCCATTCCCTGTTTAATCATGTTAAACTTTCGATCTTCTCTTGGATCGTTTCCAATTCCAGCTGAATAGTTCCAGTTACCGTAATTACTACAAACGTCATAATCGACCTACAATGAAAAAGTGTAGTTTATTTGATTAAATCTCAATACAACATTGATCAATCACGCTCATTGATTGTTAGCGTCTTTATGCTTAGCTCATACCAAGAGATATTCGAACCACTCCGCTCCTAGTCGCCAATCTAATTTCATGTCCTTCGTTAAGAAACTGGCTACGTTTTGCCTTCCACGATTGCTCATCCAACCAGTGTGGAGAAGTTCTCGCATATTTGCATCAACAAACGGTACACCAGTTTTTCCCTCTACAATTTTCAAAGAATTAAATTGGCTACACTGCTCATGAAAATATTAAAACCCAACAGTAATACTAACCTGCCCACATATTGAATTTAGTCATGTCTTGATCCCACTTATATTTGATTTTCTTGATTCCTCCAGAGTAAAAAAGGCAGTTTCCATATTTTGCGGAGACGAAACGGAAATAGTCTCGCCACAACAGTTCGAAAATAACCCAGTAAGTTGAATCATTTTTCACACGATCTTTTTCGTATTTCTTGACTTCAAAAAATATCTTGCGAGGAGAAATACAGCCAAACGCAAGCCATGGACTTAGCTTAGTCGAATACTCGGAGCCAAGAAGACCATTCCTGGTTACCTTATAACTTTCAATTCCACGGGTGTCCCAAAAATATGATTTCACTCTCGATAAAGCAGCAGTTTCACCTCCAGAAAACGGAAACGCAGAGTTAGGATGCAATTCTGGCACTACATTGAGAAAAATTGGAAACAATTTTAAACCCTTTGCATTCAAACTACAAAATGACTGGTTCACATTCAAGCGAAATATCTAAGTACCTTGGAGTCCCAGGTCCTGCAGAGTGGGTAAACTATCAAAGCTTCCTTTAATCTCACTTGGCAGTGGTTTTAGTTTCGCCGGCATGGGCTTCTCAATTCGTACCTTGGACTTCATTTCCACTTCTTTTCTAAAAGCGGTGTAGGTGTCTGGAACACTGCAATATACAGAAATTGTTAACATAATATTTCATTCCACTTTACAGATTCATTCTAGGACACAAAGTCGTGTTTGAAACAGCTAATATAAAAGGTGTCACCTCTTAATTAAGAATGGGAGATCGTCTTTGTGGTACAAAGTAGATCCCCAAACAGTCATAACTTTTATTTGGGACTTTTTGCAGAATTCTTCCAAAACATTCTCCACATCCGTTTCTTCTTTGGTTACTTCTTTTTGAAAGACTAGAGCATCAAATTTACATTTCTCGTACAAAGTTGAAATCACGTTTTCTGGAAGACCCCTGAAGGTTAGTAGATTACTGTAATCAGTAAAAAACATTTTTAGACTCAAATGAAGATGACGTGAGTTTCACATACATAAAATCCTAAACATGACTGTTATTCCAGTAAAACTTTTCGTTTCATTTTTCATACCTTCCCTTTGCTTCCAACGTCCTGCTCAAATCCTCCACGCTTTCTAACAAGAATTTAGCACGCAAATTACCCGTCTTTGGGAATTTAAAGTGATGTGTTGTGCCAAACAAGTTGGTGTCAAAACAGTACACGGGTATGACGGTTTCAGCATTCTCATGAGCCCATAACAAAGCCTATAACAAAAACATCACAACACAATTTAGTCAATTATCAAACGCTTTACAGTACAGTACAAACTATTTTGTTCCACCAATAATTAGTTTCAAAATTATGCATAGAAATCGTGTACCTCATTATCATGAAACCGTAAATCATTCCGGAACCAAACCAAACACTTGCTTATTCTTTTCCCAGACATTGCTGATCGCATGCTTTTCCTGATCTCTGTAGATGGTAGAAGTTTGGATTGAAGGTCAATCAACAAATTCACCTGATCACGCACCTTGACATCATACACCGTTACCGTTGACCTTCACTCTAGACAACAGGCTGGATAACAAGACGAAGGTCAAGAAACGTTTACACACAACACAATTATTCATCTTCATTACAATTTAATAATTTTATCACCTCTCCTTACTCAAGCTATCAAACACCTCGACACCCAAATTTCTGAAGCAACTAAAACCTGACCAGATTTCCCAATTTTTCCCAAAGACATGCTAAATGCTGGTGTCCTGAATCTGGCTGCATGAGGCGTTCAGTTTGTTGACAAATTGTTTGGCTTTACTTCACTTCGCGCTACGCGCATAGGCAAGCAGACACACATGCACTGATGTGCTTTGTCAATGCACCTGTCTTGCAGAAACACTCAAAGCAGCTGACTTTCTTTTTCCTCGACTTATCACTTTATCTACAGAGAACAAACAAAAAACATGTGGGTCGCTTGGAAAGTTGGAAGTCTTTTGTCTCGCATCGCAAATAGTTATCACTCTACTCATTAGCTGTGTGGATGGATTCCGAGGATGCATTTATCATTTTAAATAATCAACACTATAATTCAGCGATCATTAAAAATTTACAAGTTGAAAGTTAGTGAAAGTTGTATTCAAAATTGACCTTCCCCAGTTTGTTTCGCAAAAATGCGTCATCTTTTACAGCACTAATGAAAGTCTGCAGGTTTCCTGTGGAATGTAGATTTGATTTTTCAAGTTCCAAGAAGGACGTGGCGGGTTAGGTTAGACCATTCAGCATTACAACAATCAAGTGTTAAAGACCGAGTTCCGTTCCAAGTTGGAGTTGGGTAAGCTATAGTTTTACCTACCTGCAATCTACCTTCAAAAATTAATTGAAAGTGTCAATCGCTATGCAAGGTGAAAGCTAAGCTGAACAAACTTTTCGATGCGCTATTTGTAAAAGATATCCCGACAATTCTGAATTCATTGAGAAAATGTTCCCACTGAATGACAATACGTCTTTGTAAAACCTTTAATGAATTTGTCGTTGTTATTATTTTGTAAACCTGAAATGCAAATGGAATAAATAGTAGGCAAGTAGAAAGATAAAAGGTCATCAGGTAAATATGCACAGACAAGTAATTAGTAAGTTTTGAATACTGAATTTAAAAAATGAAATTGCTTCTGCTCTGTGGTTAGCTACTAAATCTGTGAGATGTTGTGGTGTTGTATTTGTATTTGACCATCACTGTTGTCCAATTGGTTTCTAGTTAGTGAATATAATATGAAATGCGCAACTTCTTTAGTTAGAGCAAAACTTCGCTGGTTTTAGCAGCCCACAGTCTAGTAGATGGTCCAATTAACAGCTTCCGATTGGAATTTTTTAATCCATACCCAGAAAAGAGTAAAGAAGCGACATATCCCTATAACCGTGTTCTGTTTCAATATTGATTGAAATGTTAGCTGCGTTTTGAAATGCATTCTCCTTTTTAAGAATACAGATCGAGGATTTGTTACACTACACATGTCATGTCAGAAAAGTTGCATTAAAAAATAAATTGATTTTGCTAAATAACAGGGATTGTTTTTTAATAATATGATGATCTAAACAAGTGAAAAGTGATTGAAAAACATTCTGTAATACTCTCATGAATATAAGCGTGCATAGAAATGGCTTTGTAGAGTTACACCAAGAATAAGATTCACAAAAGGGTTCACAAACAAATTTCTGTTTTGATATTTCATTTTTGTATGTAAAAAAAGCTCTGTATGTGGGAGGATTAGTGAGTCTTGTCATTTTTCTTTCCACCACGACAATGTGTTTCAGAGAGAAGATTATAGATCTAAAAATGAAAAATACTGTTTCGAATTGACAGTTGTCGCCTTTTTGATAATTTACTCCAACTTTTAGGTTGTTCTTGATAAGTTGTCCATGATATTGCGTTGCATTACACATTGTTCAAATATCGTGAATGGAATAATACATGAATAGAAAGAAACTATAATTCCTTTGGTAGAGGACGCTCCTGGGAGAAGTTCATCTTGGCTAAACTTTAACCTCTTAACTTCATATATTTTCGATTCAATAAGATCTATTTTCGTGCATAAATATATTCATCATCAATCAATAGCTTTTACCTCGCTTTTACTTACACTTTGTGTCGATGATGATAAGATGGCGATTCTGGTCTTACTGGCTATGTTGGTGGTTTTCGTTTTGGGTTATTGAGTATCTCTGAGTATCAATATCAGAGAGCGTCATTCAGCGCTGCTGTACCCATCCTGCATTCTACAAATTACTACACTGTAAATAAGTAGTGATTATGCGTGAGCATTATGAGGATGGTGAGGAGATAATAATCATCAAACGTCTCATCATCGTCATCTTGGTCGTATAAGAATTTAAGCTCAGTTATAGACTATAGTCATTATTTTTCATCGTTATGATTGGACAAAAATGCGAGAAAAGAATAGGGAGAAAATGTATACCTCTGTTATTTATTACAGAAAATTATAGAGAGAGAAGCAAGAGGAAAAGGCTGAAAAGTCTTAGCGTTTACTTCATCATAACTTTGCGAACATGCCTATAGATGAATGAAGATGATCTATGGGTATTGAACATATATTAATGCTTAAATATTTTTTCTGAGCAAGGCTATGATGAAGATTTTACTGACAGTTTAAAATAATAATATCGAAAATATAAACTACGGAGTATTGACTTTTTAAGCTCTTGAGTTAAGCAAAATCAAAAATAATCTCATTCATAGCAATCCAAGGAGAATATCTCTACCTCATCATCTAAACTTTTTTGTACCATCAAAGAAAACGACTCAAAATATTTTGATAAGCAAGCATGCAGAAAAGGCATTAATAATTTGTAAGCGTTGTTTAACACGGATTAATGCAATATTTAATGAGGACAAAAACAACGTTGAAAACACGTCTCTGTTCATTGCTATTAGTCTTTAATATGAATAAAAAAATGTTCGTTGTATCATCAACTTGATTAATGTCGATATAATGGACGGGTGGGGGTGGAACAGTGGGAGCGTGTGCAATCCATTATCGACATAGTATTCACAATGTAGCAAAGGGTTTGTAAAGTACGTTTCAATTTAAGCTTTCTCTACATTTTTTCATTCTATAGGCAAGAAAACTAAGTAAACTGCTTCCTAATCTGATTGTGAATTTCATCTCGTTATTGCTCAATAAGTAAGTGGTATCATTCCATTATTCTGGAACTGAAATTGAAAAAGTGACAAAATGACAGAACTGTAACCATTATTCGTTTTTCTTGAGGTTAAAAAGTGTTTCGTAACAAAAAAGCATGTATTTTTGTCCGTCTGTCAAACTGTTGCTTCATTATTTCATGTACTCAATTCAGCAAAGAATATCTTTTTTTCATGTGGAAGAAAACGATTAATAAGCATATACCCATGACATGTGTCATAAAGACTACTGGAAGTCTTTTCACAATGTCGTAAAAATGAAAGATCCAAGAACTACAACAGTATCGATGCATAAAAGATTTAATGATTTTTATTGGTTTATTTCTTTTTTTCCCCGTAAATGGAACCTAATGGTCTTGAAAGGCTCGGCTGGCGTGAACTATGGTCTCATGCATTATGTCTTTCTTCGTGGAAGAATCTCTATTTTCTTACAACCAACGTATTTCTTTCTTCTCAATCCACCACATACATGATTTTCTACTCACCCTCGTCTAGTTCCATTTTCATATGTATAGCGTCTCACAATATGAAATGTATCGAATGTGTACTGGTGGTTTGTGGTTTGTATTGGTAATTGCTTAAAAGTTAAAGAATGATAGGGAGGGGGATGACTTTTTATCGCTGACAAAATGCTTCTTTGTGACTTTATCCATGTAGTCAACAAAAGTTTAAGATAGCGACCAAGTTCCTATACAGCATAGCTTATCAGCTAGTGTTTTTTGTAGTTCGTATCTGAAAATTGTCATTGGAGAAGTGAACTATTAAAAACGACGGTCATATGGAATAGAAGTTGATGTAACAAGTGGTTCTACGCTCCCATTTTGACACTGAAATGTTACAATTATCGAGACTTTTTCTTGGGAGACATTTTTATTGCTTTCATCTTTCTACTCTGCTAAGCTTTCAGCTGCCTGAAAGTTTCCACTTCACATAAAAATCTAATGAAGTTGGGTTTGTAGAGGACTAACAAAAGTGCTCTTAAACCCATTTCTTAAATGTTCCACTCTCACTCTCGATTTTCATTAATTTACTTTTACCAACTACTGTGTAGGAAGCCATTTTCTGTATTGAAGCAAGCTGCAGTAAACTCTTTAGTTTGAGGTACGTATTATTAAACAATTATTATTTCCGTTCAAAGCCACGTCTATAATTTGATTTTCTCCTTTCTGCTTCATCAATTTTCTTGATTGGCATCTTGTACTTTGTACTTTTTAAGGTTTATGCGATAAAATGTTTATAAAAGTTTATTTCTTACCATGTGTGGGCCCTTTTATTATTAATTCTTGTGCGTCATTCGATTTTGAGTAAGCTGTAAACAGAAAAATAGAAGATGTAGGTACATATGATATGATGATGCATCTCATGAGATTGGGGTATTCTGAGATGATGGTCTAGACTTTCTGAAAGGAGATTTCTGAATCGATGAAACATTGACTATCCTTGATTAGAGTCTTTCTAACTGTAATGGTTATAATCATAATCACTTCGGTAATCAGTAATCACCACCAACAAAAATGACGATAATGCTCTCCGCAATCATAATATTGGGTTGTTGTACGTATACGAGATAATGATGATGTAATGATGTTGTTTGTGCAGGCAATGAGGAGGGTGCAATATTATATTCGGAATAATAATCGTCTGCCTGTGTCTGGTCGCTGTTTTATGATTGCGTGGGCTAGGCTGGTTGGTTGGTGGTGGTGCGTTTTTGTTGCAGAGAAATGTTTCAGGGTTGCCTTTGGCTTTGGTGGTGTTGATGATTATTACTTAAGCTGTTTGAGATTTCTTTCATATGAAGAGAACCTGAACTACGCTTGAACGTCTTGATAACGTAGAAATGTTTTGGTACAAAGTGCATAAGAGAAATGCATGATGCAGTTCACTTCTCTGCTACCGAGAGTTTCCCACGATCTACAAGAAGAGAAGGGAACAAGTGTAAACGCACATTGATTTTGTAACTTAACTTATGGTGCAACATGGAAAACAGACACTGGAGCTAGGAGCACTGGAAAAAATTAGGGTAGTGATGATGATGAGTGGTGTGGTCATAAAGATAAATTTTCTCTTTCGGGTACACTCTGTATGAATTTACCTTAAGCCAACAGCATGTATCATCGTCTTCATAAAAATATTTCCATATTTGGCGTGATTATAACCGTGACGTGAGGATCGAAAAGGGGTGAAATAGTGCTGGATATAGTCTACTACAGAAGGAAATTCTAACGATGATGAAAAAGGCAGTCTTTGTTTTTATTCAAGATTTTTATGAAAGTTGGGTCGGTGGTTGGTTGGGACTATGCACGATGTTTGTATTATATTTATTAAAATAAATTTGTGGGATATGATTAGAAATTCAGAATCTATTAATTTGTTGGAGATGAAGATGGAGGGGATGTTAAATCTTTTATTTCATGCTGATAATGAAAAGTCAACATGTAGCCACGCTCACATTAAAATTTGAGCAAATGAAAGGGTTAAAGTATGTTATTTTCTTTCTCTCATTTTATTGGAATAGGATTAAATACGAAGAATGGAATGGCAAAGATTTCAGCGTAGTTCCTTCTGGCTTAGCATGCGTCAGTTTCTATTGTTGGCAAAATAGAACAAAATATTTTTAGGTATTAACATACTTGTGACTGGTACCAATCGCAGATTGGGTTTTGTGTCAAATGTCATCATTTCAATATTCTATTCAAGGCTGCTTTCTGAACTTTCTTATTGTTGTGATATGAAATAAAGATGAGAAGAGAATATTTGAATTTGTTGAGTGGTTTTGCTTGCACTCAAAACGTGCAATGATGTGAACGAACACATAATATTTCAAACTGATGAAATACTTTTATATTTTGTGTAATTTTTGAGAGCTGAAAATACTGAAAAGCTTTGCTGACGACGATGTTTGAGATATGATGGAGAGTAATGTGCTCTTGTCTCTCATTTTTGCGAAATGAGAGGCGGTGATGCTGTCTTGAGAAGAATCTAGTGGACATTTACCAGGAAATGAATAAAAAGCCGATTTCAGGTTTGCTTCTCTTTCCCTGTCCACATTAAGGCAACAGCTAAAAAGTTCTTTCTTGACTTTCTGCCATCATAATGTGCTCACCGTTGATGACGTAGTGGGTTGATGCAGTGGCTTATCGCCTTTTCCTCTTTAGAGCCACATCCACATGGTCGAAGGTCTGCAATGACGGATAATAAATCTTGAAAATGACTACACTCCAAAACTCAATGTCCATTCAACATCACTCGCCATCAGTCAAGTTCTTTCATCCTTCATGGTGGCTGGCTGACCACATCTATCTTCGCCGGGAAGAGTGGCATCTCATCATCAGTCAGCAGCCGAAGAAGTACCAGAAGTACATCCCCTCTTGCTCTCAACATTTTATTCCTCCCTCCATTCAAAAACAACAAGTTGCGATGAGTTGTTGATCAGAAAAGAACAATACCTGTAGATGCTTCTCTTTACTCAGAGTTCTCTCGATAAAGATGCAATTGTTTTCGTGAAAGAATCGGAAAAGTTTTAGTTGTGGATCTGATAAAGTAGATCATGACTCATGACACGGCCATCCGAGCGGATGGCGAACGACCGACTAGCGGCCACAAAATCTAAAATCTTTAAACAAATCTGAACATCCTTGTTTTTCATTGTAGTCGTGTGTTCATTGGAAAATAGCAGTAAAATCACAGAGTGTAAAGCTGAGAATATGCTTTTTCACGAAAATGAGCTTACTCGTGTAGGCAGCAAAAGCTGTATGCAACCCTTTTCTTGTGCTAAATGTGATTTTCACCTCTTTTCCTTCTTAATGAACTTGTAAAACATTTCTGTTGTCATTTGCTCATGTAACGGTCAGCCCATGTCGAATTTGAATTCATCTTTGACTTTCCTGGGTTGGATGGAAAACCTTCAAAAACTTTTGTGTTAATATTGTACCAGAGGTCGGCTGGTGGTGTGGCATGAATCGTACGGTGATGTTAGTGGCTATGGTGGGCGGATATGATTATGTAATCTATGATGTTCTGCAGATTGCACGTACACACTCTTTCGTACTTCTTATTGCTATTGTTGGTCTAATAGTAAGGTAAATGGCTCATGAAAATCTTATGGCAAAGATAATGTATGAAAGAAACAACAACAGCCATCATAATAATAAACGATAAAAAAGCCGAAAAGGAATATTAACCGTATGTGTTCGTTGCTTGTCGATGATGCCGCATGCCGGTGGCTAGTGGCTGTACATGCCTTATACCTACCTACTTTGCCTCACCAGATCCACGCTTTTGACATTACCATTTTACTACCAAACCAATACCAAAAACTATTTCTTCATCGTTTTTATATTATTTTCATTTTGCTCGGTAAAAATATTAGAAGAGGAAAGGCTTCAATTATTTCCTTATTGCGGCCATGTATTATTGTCGTCGTGGTCCATTATTTAATCATTGGCATGAATGGCATGATAACATGCTCGCCAAATTATGTTGTACTTTTGTCGATCTATCGAAAACCTACTTTTGAAACCAACGGAATGATAAAAATGTAATGATATGATATACGTAAGTAGCAAAGAGAGAGATGCTAATAATCAAAACTGAAAACAATAATATGGTTTGGAGACGTCGTGTCTAATAATGCTTAAGTGTCCATCTTCATGTGCATTGTTATTACAGCTTTATTGTCATTCATTGGCATGATGCTCCTGTTGCGACCCTTCTCTCTCTTTTCATCTATCAGTCAGTCACCAGTCACTTGGAGTAAAAAATGTGAAGTGTGTAAAATAGATAGATTTGCTATCAATGAGAAAGTGGAATCAATGCTCAATGATATGATATGCCTACCCTACTATAAAAAATCCCTTTTTATCCCCTCATGATTAAATTGAACAACTGCGTTTAGTTTTTGTCTATGATAAATACAATCTGTCTTGTTCTTCGACCCAAGAAATTATTGCGAAATATTTGGTAGCTGATCAAAACAACGAACACCTATCTTTTTAAGTGAACTGTTACACAAGTAACAATACTGAACGCAAAGAATGAAGTCCAAATATTTTCTCATTCTCATTTATCCTTCTACCTCACTTTCTTGCAAGAGAGAAGGGCTTTGATTTTTTAAAGTTTTGTTATGTGCAATCAGCAGATAAATGTATGTATGTATACAGCCCAAAGATGACTTTTTTGTTCAGTTTTGGCTGGTCATTTGCTCCTCTCTTGTCTTGTCGGTTTTGAGTTTTGACTTTTTCCGTCCAGGTTCATCGAACTGACCGCATGTGCATAAAAATGTGCTCGGCAAAGTCATTTTCTCCTTCCCTCTTCTATCCTTATTCCTCATTCTTCCACTTTAAATGCTCCGTTGGCTTTGTTATTATTTTGGTGGTTGGTGAAACCGTTTTCCTGTGTGATTGAATAATATTATTATTATGTTCGTGCTATATGTATTTCACCAAACAACCGCGAATCAACAGTATGTACCTCTGCACTCTGCAAAAGGCTCAAACTTTAAAAAAAATCCAAACAATTTTTTGTCGTGAACTGAAGGAACGAAAAAAAGCGTTACCTGACTCAACATCAATATAATCGACACTAACGTCAAGTACACATTTTTATAAACTATATATTCAATGTGTAAGTTCTCTCAGGTAAATCTCCTGCCATCATGTCATTCCGATATTATAATATGCGATGCACTCGCCTTTGGCGATCATCATTTTAATGGTGAAGTCAAAGTGAAAATTAGGAAAAAGGACCGGTATTTACACGTATTATTATTGGTGGACGACGCCAATGGACATTCATTGCTGAAGAGTACAAAAAATTATCCAAAAAGTACTTTTTTCGACGAAGTAATGGTCTCGTTTTAAAAATGACAAATGTCTGTTCCTGCTGCAGTAATTTGCACGATACATCATTTGAAATAATAATAACAATAAAAGTAAGGATGGCGATGGCGAACGAACGCAGAGCAGAAAGCAGAGGCGAAAAATTTTGTTTAGTGGATGGACATGGCGCAAAGATAGCGGAAGATGGGGAGGGTAATGTTTTGAGGTGGAGGTGGATAAGAAGAGTATACATGATGGCGGTGATGCACTATAAAATGAGTTATATTCTTTGTCTGTCAGAGTTCATTCGTCATCATCATCATAAGCAATATGTATATAGTAAAGAGCATGCACCAGCAGAGATATATATGTTTTTTCAGCAAAAATCTTCTTTAAATACAGGCGTTATTATTATTACCTCTACTACTGATGCAGCAGTCTGTAGTGTAGTGTAATATTGTTACGTTTTTACAAATTTAATGGAAGGAGAGAAGAGGAAACATGCTGCGTTGTTGGCTGTTGGCGTTTGTTACTTTTATGCTGGTGCAGGCAGCTACTCTTTCATCTTTGCCTTATAGCTTTTTGTGGAGTCACACAAATTTTTTGGTATAGGTATGCCCTTTTTAAAGACGAAAAAATTCATCTCTCTGCTGAGATTCTTTTGGCTGACTGAGGAAAATATATCATTTTCTTAGCGCTCCTTTTAATGTTGAGCCTACTACTAGAGTAGAGAAAAAAATATTATGTAGAAATATGGAAGATAAGGTTAAAAAGATGTAAGATGAGAGATAATATGCTGATGTAGCAAGAGAAGAAGTGGAAGAAAAAATGATAAAGAAAAACTTGTCAAACTTGTTGTGTTGCTGCTGCTATTTCATCTTTCTCTCGGTGTCCCTCTCTTTATCTCTGTTTCGTAAACTTTTGGAAGATGTAAGCACTTGATAATATTTTGGTTTTCGTATAGCTCTTCAAACTGTGTGTATTAGTACAGTTTATTTTATTGAGGATGTTATGGCTATAGAGAAGGTGGATATAAAAATGTACATCTCATCATAATGGGTAAATGCTCATGTAATGATAATGTATGAGTGATAAATTTGAAATGTTGAAATGATGACGATGAGCGTCAAGTATCATAGTCGACTTATTGGGTTGTAAAATTATGATATTGGAGTAATAAGCGTATAAAAATCTCTAAAATCCTGTCTTATTTCCCAAATCACACACGTTCCCTGTGCCTCATCTTGATTATGATTACTGTTCTCACATCAGATTTATACCATTGTGCTCCTGTTTCTGTTTTAAATTAAATGTATCCATCCAAAATGTTATATAGCTCCTCTCAAATCTCAACCCGTCCATAAGATAATTCCGTTAGTTTCTAGCACTGTAAATGTGAAATGTTCAGGACGTAAAGCTGTCCATTTTCATGGGGAAATTACTTAAAGATGTCAATAATGATTTGTGCATGTGCAATAATAAAAAGGGAGTGATTCGACGATATGATATTGGACGCATGCTTAATGAAGACGTTCAAGTTTTTTGGTATTAAAGGTCCATTGGATATTGCACTTTTTATATATATTTTTTATACAACCTTCTACCATTTTCGGCAGCAATATGGTAAAAGTATAACCTGTTCGCCCAGAGACCCAACAATCTTGTACATGAAATCTTGAAATTGTAATAAAAGAAAAGCAGAGAGATGAACTGAAATGGTGATTGTTTTGTATTTTGTGCATGCTATGCAGTTCTACTTGAGTTGACCTCAAGGGTAACCCCTTCGAGAATTTTTACGGTTGGATAGAGTATTATTCACAGTATCGCTCTTCTATGATGGTCCATCTATTGCATATAGGTAGTTAACTTGGTATGCTTGTGTTTTAACAAGACTTTTATGGGATTTTAAGTTGACTCGTTTCGGCTTCCGGTTTTTTACTGCTACCGTCAACAGTACGTATATAAGAAACGAGCTACTCGATTTTGCTAGTGAAAAAACTCACAATCAGTTAAATGAGATTTGTTGGTCGCGTGTTTACAGGGATGCAACCGGTCAGTAATTAGTAATTACAATGAATCACGAGCTCTTTTAATAACAACGGTTCAAGGGATAGTTCAGTGAACGCTGTTGCTTGACGCATAAGCAGTGTTTCCGTCTTTCACTTCTGCTCGCCCATAATTTTCACAACTCTCTTACAATGGATGCTTAGTTAGATGCATAGATCCGAACTAGGCGTTGACAAAATATCGACGGACTATGAAAAAGTACTTGTGCTAAAAATGATTGAATTTCTCAGGTCAAAGTCTTTCTTGGTTTTAGTGGAACGCTGACACGAGGCAACGATTGGATAAAAAGGAGATAAGATAGGCAATATTGTCAAAAGTGCATGTGCACTCTCTGTGTTAACCTTGTGATGTGACTACTTTGAAATAATGATACTATAGTGTCATCCTCCGTTGTTGTCGCCATTTATATCAGATATATGCCAAAAGTAACCAAATCAGAGAAAGCTACATGTGCACCACCACTACTTGCTGCAATGTTATCGTTGTTATTCGGGATTCTTATCTTTCAGCTATTGTATTTGCGATCAACAAATTATTTCATAGTCGGAAAACTGCATGAAAACAAGTACGACGAAACATTGCATTGATTGGAAATATGTTCAATGGTTTAGGAGGATTAAATGAACATTGTAAATGAGCAATTTTATAATGTTATCATTACTGCAATTTTATGCTTCAACTAAATAATAGAGATAAACGTTTATCTGTTATGCCTTTATTGCGAAAGGTTGGTTGTTTAACGTACAAGTTCATTGACAAAGAAAGGAGATGATTGTAAATGATATTAGGAAACAAACAAAGGCGAATTGTTGTTGTTTTTCAGTGGATTATTTATGAGCTTAGCTCATTGCAATTTACGTTATTAATTTAGCATCGTTTGTTGTTGTGTTCGTATCATAATCTATTAAACTTATCTAAAGCCGGATGGATGGCGCTTGTGTTTGCATTGGCTACTAAAATTGGTCGGATACCTTTTACGGGATCGTGGCAGGAGGGATGAAAGGGTGGTGGTGTGTTTGCCATTATCGTTGTTTGTAAATTGCACACTAAAACTTAACTTACCATTCAATAGTAGATAGTTGAAGTTTGTTTCAAACTGACTCACAATCAGATCCAGAACATTACAGCAACCTTACTGAGTTTATTTGGAAATTCAATAGTCAATAACATTACAACAAGTTATTTCATAAATAAAAAATCGAAATCCTGTGTAAAATATTGATACGGCTGGTGGGAAATACCCTGGAGCTCTCAAGCTAAAAAAATACTGAATAATTTAGGAGATGACACAAACTAACAAGCCTTTCGTTAAAGTGTTAGGGTGTACATTTGCAGTAATCTTAAGTTACTAGATTTACCTGTATTAATTGGCCATGTTTAATAATAAGACGAAAGTTTATATACCTAGTATGCTCAGCTTAACCATTGCTATATGATATTCTTAAAAATTTACGCATACATTATCATACTTAGTCCAGTCTAGTTACAAATTCAATTGACCAATGAGTTTTAAATGTTAAATGGGGCATGCTGAGATTAAGTCGGCATTTAAATGGGGTAGGTAGGTCCAAATAAATAATCTGAAAAAAGAAAGCATTCGCATTCACCAGTGACCATATTAACTACATTAACCTAACCAGTGGTCTGCCCTTTGGTTAAAAAAAGTCATAAAAACTGCAAGTATGTATGTATGCGTAGATTTTATGAATAAAATCATACATACATCTTCAGCAATTTACTGGCGCCACATTCTCCTTATAGTAAATAATTCTAATCCTTCGGCATTGGTGGCTACTTGATGCATGTAGTTGCTGGTATTCACTTGACAAGTTAAATTCCAATTCATTAAAACCCCAATAAAACGAAATCCATAAAAATATTTTCTTCTTTATTTCGAACCAGTTTATGTATGTACTCGTATAAGATGTTTAGGATTGTCGCGCGACTCGCGACATTACTGTCAAATACAAACCAAAATTTGTCTCTCGACTCTCGACAGCACAAAATAAGAAGAATTTTTTTGTGTTCCCAACTATGCTTGAATAAAATGTATGCATATTTAGATTGTAATGAATCACACACAAGTATCAAATATGTAAGTGTAATAGTTATCAATCCCAACAGTGCTTTGGTAGTTTTCATATCAAAATAGCAATAAGACAGTTAATGGGGTGGTTTTTATCAAAATCAGACGTACATAATAAACCTAATTATCAGTTGATGCAATGAGATTGAGATGAGAAGCAAGTTTGATACAAATGGCAGCCATCTCTTAATTGCTAAAATTAATGTTAGTTTTATGGCAAAATTGAGACTTTCTGAACAAACAAACTCTTATAAATATACATACATTTGTGTGTAAAGCAGTGAGCAGCTTGATTTAAACTGATTGCTGGAGGAAAACTTATTTTTAGTACGAAATGTGTATCTCAATCCCAGCTACTCTTCCCCCATTTAAATAGTCCGCACTTACATGTCCAGTATTTTTTATTATTCATTCAGTACTTCATTTTTTCTGTTTATTATTTTTGTTGGTTAACGAGTGATATAGCTCATTTGATTTTTATTACTTATTTTTTAAAAAAATATCAAACCGTTTTGATATTTTACTTACGTATTATGTGTTTCATGATAAGATTTTGATTAGTGCTGTCAAACAAGTTAACGATTTCTTTTCACCCTGAATTTGTGATGCGAGATTACTGTCTTATACTAGCATATTATGTTTACAAATTGAAGTAATATTTGTATACTTACATACCTACTTGCAAAGCTGCTATACTTTTACACATAGCCATTTAGCTACGGATAGATGTGGGATTAATGCCTATGTCTGCCTTGCAGGTTGCAAGTTGCAATACATTTTAACCATTGCTTTTCGAGTTTCAAATTTGATCTGAAATTGGACTTTGATCGGCTTAATTTGATATGTATTTTGCATGTAATACTAATTTTTAACTTCGTTTCAGTCCTCGAACTTGATGATGAGGCATCATAACTGCCTTACTTTTTAAGAAATCTGACTGAATACAATTGAAATATTTGGTTTGTTTGTAAAATGCGTTAAAACAAAAACTGCATAATGATTCGTTCAACTCACTGAAGTTGTACATGTGCTTAGTATTTTGAAAGTGTGACGGAAAATACTGTTTTAGTTTAGTCTGTTTTCTGGAGAGTCAGGTAGAGACGAATAAGTTGGGATTATTATCACTCTCTGTGTTGAAGGGAACTTGTGATCATGGTCGTTTTCTTCTTTCTCTGTCCCTCTCTTTATCTAGGAATAATTTTGTTTGTAACAATGATGAGCACCGAGAGAACCATTGCATTCTTTCTTCATGACAATGATAATGTCCATTGATATGGAACGGGATTTTACACACTATATACATTATTAAAACCCGATGAGTCTCTAGTTGAGACTCTCTATCCTCTACTTAATAATATTTTAAAAATATAATGAATGCATACTAAAGCTTAGTATACACGAGTGTCTCGCAGGATGTTTAATTCCTGACTTGTTTAGTTCTCGGCATGAGGCAATTCAATAGAAAATAAGGATTGAGTATGGGGAGGTTGCCTATGTAAAAAAATAAGATGGCATATTTTGATGATGAGCTTTTGCTTACGCATAGAATAACAGTCAAGTACAGAGTTACATGATCTCACATCGCATCATCATCGACGAACAACAACCAACAAGTGGAAAACTTTTCTTCCTTGGCTTTTTTGAAAAGGTTATACCCATTGCCCGAGCCCAATACCTTCTTTGCTTCGTTTTCGTTCTTGATCATCTCTGGCAAAATGTGATGATGTGATCTACCCTTTTTTCTTTACTTGAGTCTGTTCGAGTCTTGCGCTCGTGTTGGAAGGAACACAAAGTTGACGCACTCTCTGTCATTTTGGTTTGCTCTCTCGTTGTTTTATATGAAAAACGTTGCTGGTTCGGCTTTGGTCATAAATAATAAAATATTTTCTTGTTCCCTGGCTGGACTTTGAATGGAATGAAAAAAATACTCATTATATTTATTATTTTGAAACCCACAACAAGTATGGGTATGTTTTATAAAAACATTTTTCAGCTTTCATCGTGCTGGAGTAATGAAACATAACTACTCATTGTAACTCCACCATTCATCCTTTCGTTTAAAGGCATTTATTGAATTGTGGACAAGTGAAAATTATTAGTGCCCTGAATGCTGTGTATAGGAAGTTGTAGTTGTGGCTATCAAAAATGAATAAAAAAAGAGCACAAGTGACTCTACTCATCGAATTAATGTCTGGTGCGGCTCTCCTCTCATTTTCGTGCTACTGGAGAAAAACAACTATTTTGTAGTTCTGCATGGTTGGGAATTAATTGTTCATTGCACCAATGTGCATGATTCTGTTTGCACAGTTTATGCAATGAGGATGATAGATGAGTTTTATGGCATGTTTTTCCTTTGACATTCCTCTTGTTTACGTGTTCAATTCGGTATATCGATAACGATAAGAGGATTATCATTAGTGGATTTTGATTTATGTACTTAAACCATATACCAGGAGCGTGGTTTGGTGGTGTGAGTTAGTGGAGGATTTTCTGCTAGTCAGGCTTTAAACGCTAGGCATTTTTGTAGGAAACACGCCTTTTGCTGGTAAGGTACAATTATACAACACTTCTACTTAATAGGTGTGTAATATGTAGCAATAGAAGATGATAAGCTAATCTAATCTAGTATTTAAGATTTAATAATCAGATTGAAGGTAATGTTTGGTCTTTGTGTACTTCGTCTACGAAAGATGTACGATGTACGCCAGTTTTTGTGAATTTGTTTTAATGTGGGACGTTTGATTGTTTGACAGGTTGACGATTGTGGAAGCTTTGAGGAGGTTCGAGAAGAGTGGAACTTGGTCTAGTATTTATTCAGAAACTTTCTGCAGTCAGTGTTGAGTTTTGATACTGATTCAACCAAAATGTGAAAACTTTTTTCTGGAAATTTGTACTCGGATTCAGAATATTAGTGAAAAAGTGGACATTGGGGAAAGTTTTTGTTTTTGTGAAGTTAAGCAAATTATATTAACCAAAAATGGTGTTACTAATCGGTGGGGTGAAAGTAGAGGAGGTACCTCATGACTCGAGGGCCTTGTACCACATGGCCCCACATCTTAAGGAGCCTGGATCTCTGTTTGCTGCTTCATTGCCAAAGCATTTAGGACCTATGGGTTTACTTTACATCTCGCAGAGGGAATTTGCAGCAGTTAGTCCTCATGATAGTAAGTCGCTATGTTCATTATTGATGGTAGAATGTTCAACTGCATTTTACCCTTTCCGTGCCATGTTAAATTTTTATCTGTGTGATCCACCAGTCTAATACATGTACCCAATTTAGATGCAATTTGTAAAGAGAAATTCGTAAATTATTTTTATAGAGAATATCAGCATTGTAGCAACCGATGGATGCACGACGTGTCTCACGCTTATTCTAAGACATCCAAGTAAGCCATAGATTTACTTTTAATTCAACATATAGCAACTTGATTTCCAAACAATACATTTATGTAGAAAGATAAGTGGACATAATTCTATGTCTTAGCTTCCGGAGCGGTTGCATTCGGTCACCTGGAGCATCTCTGCGTGGATGGAATCTCTACTATGCTGAGTAGATTACAAGACTTGAGTGCTGGTTACTTCGACCAGGGTCCAGTGCACATGCACATTTGTGGATCTTTTAGCGATAATCGAGGATATGGGGAGGAGCTTATCTATTCTGTCCTACGTAAGTGGAAGACAATGTTTTGAACATTTTTATTGATTCCTCATGACAAGTAAATTAAACAAGCAAAGTAGTTAAAGGCTTTTGAAAAGTTGTATGGAGCAAAAATAATTACATTCAACTGCTAGATCAATAGTATTTTTACGGATTATACGTTTCGGCACTTTACATCATGGTTTACTTCTCACTTTGAAAATACGTTACCGTGTTCTAATTCTGACTGTTTTCATATAGATTATGTCCACAAAGAACCTTACGAAATAGATCTAGTCTCTGCCTGTGTTGGCATTGTAAATACAGTTCAGCGTGGGGATATCCCTTGGCCAATCGTATACGGTGTCGGCATAAATATCAAGACTGGCGAGATTTTTCCGGCTACCGTGATGGACAAAGGACCAGATATTCCTCTAAGACATGCCAGACTAATTACTGGATCGCATTCGGTAAATCAATCATTATTTCACTTTTAAAAATGTAAATGAATGAATGATGTATGAACACTTATTTTTATCTGAAAATTTTGTATTCTGAAGATACTGGAGGTATATGACTACGTCTCAGGCCTTCTGCGAATCGGTCCATATCACTATGAACCGGTTCGCTCAGCCGATTTTTTGCTTCAGCAAACTGACGAGTTCCTCCTCCAACATTTAAGTTCTTCACCGGAAGTTGAAGCAACTTATGTCGTTTCTGAGGTACGTGTCGTAGTATGGTATAGCAAGTCCTCGTTTTAATTAAGTTGCAAAGCATGGCAATAATTGGGACAATTGTTTTGAAATTTTATTTAGATCAAGAACGCGATAAAGCACATCCTTGATCATCCGTTCCCAGAAATCACCATCTTTCCAGATAACCGACCTCACTACTACAGGAAAGATGAGAATGGCCACTGGGTTTTTGTACGTCTTGATCCATTTCGATTCGATCAACTTCCATAATAATAACATAACAGGAAAAATTTTTTACTTTGTGTTTAATGTTATTGTTCACAGTACCAGTAATACCTAATAGTACTCCGTGTGAAACTCAAAGATGTGATGCTGATTTCTTAATGGAAAAGTACTTATTTTACGCATGTTACATAATATATCCGTTATATAGTACAATGGAATAAGTTAAGATTGTAGGTACATTTGATACGATTAGACAGAAGCAAAGTAAATATACCCAAGTTAGAGAAAACTATGTACTTAATTGAAATGGAGCCACCCCGTTTGCCAATGTCTCGTATAAAGTTGTTGTGATATTGTTACTGCAATTTACATAAGTTACTTTGCCATTCGCTTTTCTCACGTTTCCTTATGCCTGCCTAACAATAACTATTGCATAAGCAGCCTTAGTTAAATGACAATCCTTTTTGTAGCTGATCGGCAAACGTACTTAAATACTAGCAATTTTTATTTTCAAGGGATTCAGTATAACAGAAAACGCCCGCACGCAAATTCGAGATTATTTACGTATGAATGAAGCTTGATTCTAATTTTGATTATGGCAATTTATGTAACTCTTTTGTAAATCAATAATACGTGTAAAGTATACATGATTATGTAAATGAGTCATTTTTCTGCATTTTGTTAATTTTTGTGTAAATAGCTTGATGTATGTAATATTTTTAGTTGGATTATTTAATTTTTTTGTTTTTAGTAAATGGCCATAAATACGGCTTTGCTGGAATATGCCAAAAACTATGTTGTCGATAAGTGCTATATATTGTACATAAAATTAGAGTTTAACAATTTTAAATTAGGGTTGCAAGTTGTAAACTGCAAACCTGTGGAAATGTACATTTGGGAGAACTGAACAATATAAATTTTTCGAAAGAATAATCGTTATATATCGGTAATCGGTGTTAAATGTTCGTCAACCATATTTGATAATAAAATGAGTTTTACTGAGTTAAGTAAAATCTGAAAGCCTACATTTAATCTTGTTTTTCAATAATTGAAATCTAATCTCGAGATTTTGAAACAAAACCATTATTTTGAAGAGACAAGAATTTTGAAAGTTTTCTTTATAAACTAGCTGTTGAAAGGTCATCCAAATTATCCTCTTGTATTGAATCTGCTCCACAACAAACCCATAGTAGCCACTTACTTCGTCGCAACCTTTCACTGGCAGTAATGCTTGAAGTTTCCTCCTTGCTACGTCCATCCCCATCATTGACTTCGAACTCTGAACAATCGATGGTTTCTCGGAGTTTTACATATTCATGAGTGATGTCAAAGTTACCAACGTGGAATACTCTGAATCCACTTGGATCATTCCCAAAAGGGGCACCCATGGCTCCAGTAACTACTTGTTCCATGTCTTTATACATTCCACCAGCATTCTTATGATAATGTCCACAAAATATGTAGCGTACACCCGCGTTATAAAGCTTCTCTAGGAGAACAAGGCGCCTTTCTTTAGGAATATTGCAATACTGAGTTTCCTCTTCCGGGCTTTCACCAAAGAAAGGAATGTGTTGGAATACAACTATAAATATGTTGGGAAAATCATTATACTTTGGATTTCACAAAAGTTAAATGATCGGATTAGGAAGGCTTGCTTATACCAATGTATTTTGCATTGCTATCTGCGACATTCTCATCAATCCAACGTTCATGTTGCTGAGTTTCTTCTGGAACTGCTTCTGGGGCGTAGAAAAACTGGGAATTCAGCACGACAAATTTTACTCCTCCTATCCAAAATGTGAAATAATCAGGACCAAATTCTTTCCTGTATTTTGCTAAAGTGGTTGGAGTTGGAGAATCCCCAATGTCATGATTTCCACAAGCAAAAACCAACTTGATTTCTGGATCCAGCTCTTCACGGAGCAAAGTTATAAAGTCAGCGTACTGTTGGTCTCTGACTACAACATCATTATTGGTGTAGTGAGGAATCTCCTGCTTGGAGAATGGTAAAGCATCCAACATGTCTCCACAAATTACAAAGAATTTAGGCTTGGGATCCATCGCATTCACTTTTTGGATTGTCTCCTGTGTCAATTTTATCTCTGGCTGCCATGTTAGAATGGGTTTTTTCAGCTTGCATGTACCGATCATTCCAAATTGAGGATCTGCACCGAGCACAAAACTGAATGGTCCGTTCCATTTTCGTTCAGGGTCCTCAAGAGCGGCAGAATCATTGTTCTCAGAATCGTCTACATAAAGTGACTGACGGGATTGTGGTTTGGAGACATTTTTTGATTCCATATTGGAAGCGTGTTTTGGAAGTTCTCTCATAATTTTGAATTTTATCAATACCGTTATTGCTCAAAATTTTTCTTCGTTTTTTGAATTTCAGAGTCTAGTCTAAATTTGAAATTCTACAAGTCTTTTCCTGGATTATTCATGCTTGCTCTTACAAAAAAAGTCTAACCCCCTCTACACTGGAATACGTAACCTTGGTTTGTGGGACTTTTGATTCTTTGTTGCAATTGAGTTTTATGGTCTCTCTACTTTTCCTAACGCGCTTTTGGACGGCTCAGCGTTCTTCATGACTTTCTAAAAATGTCGCGTAGTAGATAGAAGAACCTAATACGTATCGTGAGTGTTCCTTCTTTGGTCGCGCGCCGTTAGGTATCGAGTCGTAGTTTTTACAACTCATTTTGAATCAGGAAATTTTACGATTCAAAGACTTTTAGCATCTGTATTATGTCTGAGTCTGCGAGTACAATATGGTAGGTGCTCATATATATGGTCATTTGCCCAAGTAAACTTCAATTTTCACATCATTATCAAGGTCATTAATAAGCGCACTAAAAGTGAATTTTAGTTTGTGGTAATTCCTTTTTTGAATTGCGTCACGGTCTATGATCATCATCATATTATTATATACTTTTTTTACCATCAGTCGCTTTCTTAATCATTTTTTCTCATGATCTCGCATTCAGGTAAAACCGTTAGAATTTTATATAGAACCTCTTGAAACAGTTTTCACTAGATAACTGCGAGATAAATAGGCATTGTAAAAATGCTTTTTCTTTGATTCCCATAATCCTTTTGCTGATTTAATAAGAATAAAAATGTACATACTTGTCACTGACATTTTGAAAAAGTGAACTTTTCGTAAACTGCGGATCGTTGACATTCCGACTTCCACTTGCCCAAATGCCTTTCACGACAAAAGTCTCATTCAGAATAATTCCCAACTAATTCCATTAAAATTACATTTTTAATGAGGTGTTACGAAAAACTAAGCCATCCCACTCTCCAATCAAACAATGAAAGCCTTTGTTTACATCAAACATGCATAACTCATGTCAAATCTACATACTAATGCCAGGTTTTTAAACATTGAAAATCGTGTGCACAATGCAAACAAACGTTTTCCCGAAAAGTATATGGGAATAACCTGTGCCAAGTCAGGCTTTGCTCATATACAGCAGCATCTATTATACTTTATTCCATGTTTCGCTAGATAGATTCACTAGATTTCATGATATTTATTTTTTGAAAAGCTGATTTCTACTTTATGTTTCTGCAAATGTTTGTTGGCACCTGATAGCAGATAATTTTTATGAATCATCATCTTCAGAAGGATGCCAGTGTATACAAAAGAATCTGCATTTGCGCAGGAAAATGTATCAGAGATTCAATCTGTTGTATGCAACGTTCTCACAAGGATAAGAATGAGACGCTGTGATGAAGAAGTAATAATAACGTGACCAGTCTCAACTTTTATTACATTTGTTGCGGTAGATAAGAACATAACCCTTTAGCCTCTCATTCTCATAAAAAGCATAATAGTTTTTATATACATTATGCAGTACTTTTTATTCCATAACTTCATGCTCGTGTATTTACTTATATGAAAAGGAGTACATTCTTTTTTAGATATTCATTCTCATGTCCGTTGCAATGTTGATGTTGTAACATGTGTAGTCGAAAAATACAGTAAATGGCTGTTATAAACTTGCTGAATTATTGCTACTCATTCAGGTCTTTGTCATGCATGCGCATATAGGAGCTGAAACTGGCTCCTTGACTTCTTGTTTCATCTTTTCTGCTGCAGAAAAAAGTTATCCATACTACTTATTATTATTATTCCACTGAATTTGACTGGTAGAGTCAACTTTATTATTACTTGTTTGTCAATGAGCGTCATTGTAAAAGCAACACAAGGCATCTCTATAGTCTCGATTTAGCGAAACAATAAAAAATTCTCGTCAGTATTATTTTGATTGTTGTGAAGCACTGGTTCTCCCCATTCTCGTCGTCATATTTCAGTTATCCTTGCATCTATAAGCAAATAAGAAGTCTTACAAAATTGCAAACAGTTACAGATTCATGAAAATGTAGAAATCGGCAAGGATTTTTAGACACAATTTTCATAGTCAGTTTTGGTTGCGTAAAAAGTGACACTGTTTGTGTTTGTGCAGAGGCTGTCGGTTGTCTGTGCATGTAATTCCAGGAACCGTCATTATTAGTTTTTATTGGAGCTGTTGTGCATTGCAATTGTCAAGTTATCCATGCTTAGGAGTATTGACAGCTAATACGGAAATATTTGAGGACATAAGGATATCACACAGCACCCTGTTTACCTCCAATGTAAACGTTTGGCCGAAATTCCCTCAGTATATTCATTTTGAAACTTTTAAAAATCTTCAATGTTTGTATTGATTCAATACAAATCGAACCTGATCTTTTCGATAAAGATCATTAAAAAATTCCGAACTCATTAGTTTTTAAATTATTAGTCAAAATAGGCGAAAATCACCGCTTTTTGGCAATAAAGTTATTATATCTCTCAAATCCGGATCGCTGGAGAAGATCTGATTACATATTCTGAAAGACCAGCTCTTCTTCTACCAGAATCCGTTTACAGACCTTCTCCAGCGATCCGGATTCAAAAGTTATAAAGCATTTAAATTGTCAACTTTTAACTGTGGCTGGGGTCGTGCACACCTCACGTAACTACAAACAGCAATATGAGCTAAACATTAGACTTTAATGCAAAAAATACTCCTATCCTTTCACTAATACTTAAAACATGGAATTCGAATCGTTTTTCGCAAAAATGTTTTGTGACCCGCCCACTTAAGGGGGTGGGACATGAACTTGGATACAACAGCTGGCATTGTATAAACAACTTTTTTGATTTGGTATTTGAAAAATTAATGATTTTGCTTTTGAAAATCACAAAAATTATGCAAAAATCAGCAAAAACCCACCCCCTTGAGTGGGTGGGTCGCAAAACATTTTCACAAAAAATGTTTTAAATTACTTGGTTGACGATGCGATGAGGTAGCTACCTCTACCTCATCGTCAGTAGCCTGCCTCAGAGCCTCATACACTCGCTGACTCGCTCTTCTCTACGTAAAAAAAGCAAAACACAGCTCAGCTACTAGTACGTGCATAGTGCAGCTGGTTATGTTCGAATGTTGTGATTCATTGACAGTTCACGGGAAGCAATAATGATTGTCGGCATTAGTTAGTAATTGGTAAAACGGAAATGGTGAAAGTTATCTAGTCTTGAGTATTTCTATTAGTCGTAAGTGAAGAAAGATCTGTTGTAAAGTTGCCTTTAATTGGAAGCATTGGATAAACAGGAAACTTGAATCACATGTGACTGATGCCACAAACTACAAGTTTTCTCGCTGGCTGATTTGGAACGCTCATCCAAAACGCGACAATGTTGGAAGCTGACAAGGAATCATCGAATGATGCGGGCTATGGCAAGTGTGGAAACTGTCAAGTCCCGTTCCAGAAGCGATCCTCGAAAGTAACTCAGATTATTGTTGACGTGAATGACGAATCTCAAGAAGACGTTATTATATCAATTTATGAGGCTCTCTCGGTGATTTTTGAGATACCACCGTTGACCCCAAATGAAGCTGTGTCTGTAGAGAGTGAAGAAGAAGGTTCAAGGGTGACGCTCACCAAAAAGGATATTTTTAAAAATGGAAGCCAGTTTACAACGTCAAACTGTAGTCAAAACGAAGTTTCAACAGGAAACAGTGGGCATGAGAATGATAGAGTCAGCTATGGAATTTGCATCAACTGTTCAGAAATTTTGAAGGCGCTGTATAAAAATTTTCAGAGCTTTACCAAGGTTTGCAAATTAGAATCGGATATTGGAAAGATTTTGTGGGACTTGGAAAAAACTGGAAGCTCTGCTAGTCGGGAAGCTGACAATACAGAAAATTGTAGTTTTTATGAGATCATTACTGTAAAAACTGAACAAATAGAATCTGAAGAAGAGCAGGAGTCTGACAGTGAGAATGATAATCAAGCTGACGGCGAAAACAATGGATCAGAAGCAGCTTCGAATGACGGAGAAGATGGAACACTGATTCCAAAGCTTTCACCGCAGGCCCCAGAGAGCGATAATGATGATCTGGTGGATATGCCAGGTTCTTGTAGTCCAGATGAGGAAGTATCTGGAAATGAAGAAGGTGAAGTTAATCATAAGTATTTTATAACTTTTAGCTACTTTTCAATTCTTTAAGCGTTAAGAGTCATTAAAAACATTTCCTTTTGTGATACCTTCCACAGAGCAAAACCTGCCTCCACCCTCATCACCAGAAAACACTGAGCCAGGGAGAAATCTGAGAGAAAGAAGGGCAGTCATACAAATTATCGAAAGTGAAGACGAGGAAGTTTCTCATGCTCGGAATAGTCGGAATGACCAAGGGTGTGTGCCAAAATCAAAAAGGAGTGTGGAAGGACCGCAAAGGGTTTCCATCAAAGTTACTAATGGACGGGGCATCATAACTCAACTAAAATGTCCCAAATGCAACAAGCAGTTTCTCCACGAGAACACTCTAATTTGCCACCGTCGCATAATCCACCGTGAAAATATAAAGATACAGCCTCCAACACCCCTCCCCCAACTAAAATTAACCAAACAAGGGAACGCAGAACGACTGACGGCACTTGCAGACGCCAACGGAAAGACATCTGCGTGTCCAATATGTCGAGTGGAAGTACCTCGCACGGGAATTCGGCAACATTTATCCAATCACACTAGAAGCATCAGCAAACCATGGCTTTGTACGATTTGTGGCAGGAATTTCAACAATCAAGCCAGCCTCAACGAACATGCAAGATCTCACATTTACGGTATTCCTTGCAAACGATGTGGCAAGAAAATCCCCACTTTGGAAATGCTCAATCACATCAGAAGATGTATTGCTAAACCCGGCCATACATTGGACTTCTCATGTAAAGTTTGCCAAAAAATGTTCCACACAAGTGATCAACTTATACAGCATCGTGCCAAGGTTCATGGTCATTTCTGGAAGTGCAAATTATGTGGAATCAAGTTTAGACAAAGGGAACAAATGCAGAGGCACATGAATACTCACAAGCAGAAGAAATCTCACAAGTGTAAAATATGCGACAAGTCATTTGATAGGATCGACGTGCTGCGGCTTCATATCAAAAGATTTCATAGAAACAATGAAGGACCTCCATCAGTACAAAGAAGTGTGGCTCTTGAAACTGGTGATGGGGGTACTCTGGACATCTTTTCAGATCATGACTCACTTCCTGTACGCTCGCCTTCGCCCCCTCAGGCTACAAATGAAACTCAGATAGACTCAAGCCCTGAGAAGAGTAGTGAGAAGAAGAATATCTCAACGGCGGCTGAGACTGTATCTGGCATGGATTCCATTACGCCAATCCATGAACACAGGTACTCCTGCAAAGGCTGTGCCCAGACATTTCCAAGAGTTAATGAACTGGATGCCCATCTGCTTGAAGTTCACACAGAAGAGGAATCCCTCATGTGTAAAATTTGCAATCGTAAATTGCAAGACCGCTATTGTTTGAAATTGCATGTGAAAACCCATGGAGAAACGAAGCCGTTGGAATGCTTCCATCTAAACTGTGGAAAGGTTTACAGAGACAAAAATACATTCTTTTACCATTTGAAAGAGAAGCATGGAATGGATACCAAATCAATCATCGTAAAATACCCAGATGTATTCCGGCAAAAGAATAAGGACTATTCTTCTCGATATGCTCGGAAGAGGATAGGTCAAATGCCGTCGGTTCCGAAAAGGGGCAAATTTCCATGCGAGGTGTGTGGGCGGACATTCACTCAAATATATGCGTTGAGAAATCATGTCAAACTTGTACACGACAAGGTGAAAGACTACCTGTGCAAGTACTGCGGAAAAGCTTTTGCGCGTAAAAGCTACTTCATGTTGCATGAAAAGCTGCACACGTCTAACGAAGCACCGTACAAATGTCATTTGTGTAATAAGGGATTTCGCCTACCAGGAAATTTGCGAATGCATTTACAGAGTACCATTCACAATCCCAATAGGTAAGTGGAAAGAGAATTCAATAATAAAGTTAAGAATAAAGAAAGTCTATATATAATAATATATCATTTTAATTTGTATTTTTGTACTCAGGGACTTTGTATGTGACATCTGTGGAAAAGGTTTTAATCGCAACGATAATTTACGACTGCATGTGAAAACTGTTCACTTAAAAATCCCAATAAGGAAGTCAAAGTCTCAATCATCAGATCGCTATGCTCATGGTGGAAGAAATAGAATATATATAGGGAGTGGGACTGACGTGGATAAAGCAAACAACCCTTCCAATCCTAGCAGTGGCAGTTTTGGAACACCCTCCTCCCATCCTGTGCCAGGAACCAGTCATTCTTTTGTTAGTCAACAAGATCAGCAGCACCATCAGCAGTCTCCATCTGCATTTCAAAGACATACCAGTGTTTTTTCGCATGTAGACTCTTCTTCGATGGATAGCTCCAGTCATTTCTCCGGGGATGGTGGTGGAGATCTAAAACGCTCTCCAGTGGAGGAAATCCACCATCGTACTCAGCAACACCATGAAGGATTCCTTTCAATGCCTTCATTGCATCTGCATCCACAAGATGGGCGTGACAGTGCGGATAGTGGTCAGCACCCGTTTCCACAAACTGACTATACCGTTCGGAGTTTTCAATATAGATGATACAAGTATTCATTTCAATAAAATCTAGATGTTGGTGTAAAATAGCTTTTATTTGTGTTACAACAATATAAAAATTAGTTTTGTTATTTGGTTGTTGTTTTTGTCTTTGATGTTCTTACATACATACACTATTGATAGTTACATAAAAGTATCAAAATATTTAACTTGTTCGTTGCATTTTTCATTCTCATTTTTAATTCCATTCAACGCGTAGAAGTGTTGAATTGTTCGAAAAAGTCTTCTGAGCAAGAGTTTCTGTACAACACGCGATTCAAGTACTCCTGCCGTAAACGCTGCTCTCTGGCTAGTTCCATATTTGTGTGCGTTAGTTCCACTTTTGAATCCCTAAATTGAGATTAGAAATTATGATCACGTCAGTTATGAAAGTTTGGAATGTGAATACGATACAAGGTACTTACTTTTGCCTATCCGCCATCTCCATATCGAGAATTTGAGTAGCCACTGCAAACCGGTTCTGCAATTTAGCCCAAGCTTCATCATTTTGCTTTTCGCTTTCATTTCGCCTCTGCTTATCCATCATTTGTCGGAGTTGTTCTTCCCGAATAAGCTTCATTTGCTCGGGAGTGTACCCTTTGAAACGTGTGGTGGTTGTACGGAATGCTCCATTTATGTGCGTGGCGTCAGTAGTTTCTGTAAGTAGCTCACTGTTGTACATGTTCAGTTGATGTGCGAGATCAGCCTCTTCTTCGGCACGCTTCTGGAGCCTCTTGCGTTCAGCGGTTTCATTTGCCATTGCCAAATTCAAATTGGCAGTTTCATGCTGGACCAGTCTTCGAGCGCATTCTTCTGCAGCGGCGAGTTCCATAGCCCGAAGGCTGTGCTCCCGTTGCTGTGTTTCCCAAAGTTGTTGAACTCGTTCCCATTCTATACGTTGTTGCTCCTTTTCTCGGATTTGTGCTTCAAGCCAGGCATTCTTCTGTTTCGCCTTTTCAAGTTCCCTCTCGCGACAGCAGAGATCTTCTCCTTCAAATCTGAAATCAAAGTTTCGGTCTTCAAAATGAAGTTAGTTCAGAATCGAAGAATTAATTAACTTCTCGGTACTTTTGTAAGGAAGATGCTCCACATCTTGGATCTCCGTCGTGAAGCCTGGCTGGATAAGACATCTGCTTGGGATCATTCAAGTCGAATTCTCGTCGCTCTTCAAACTTTTGGCATTCTTTTCGGAACGCTTGCAAGTCTTCAAACACTCGGCGACGATCCTGTGAATCATTTGAATACAGGACATTTTATATAAATAATACAGTTTATTAACTGATGCTGATTAATTATCAAATATAAATTACGTTTTCAATCCGAGACTGCAGTTCATTGTACAGCATTGCCTGCCGGTTAGTCTCTCTGGCGTAAGCCTCATTTAGCTGGCGTTCATGCTCCTCTCGACACCTCTTCTCCTCGATTTGCTCTTTGAGCGCGTCCACGTCCAGCTATAATTTTACGATTAATGCATTTATTGTACTAGTGCATAAAGAAAAGTTGGCAGGATCAAGGATAAAACTAAAGGTTAAAATGTAAAGGATACAGCAGTATCAAGAAATTTATCACTTTACCCCAATGATTCTTTGTTTTGGATTAAATATTCGTTGCTTTCTCTCAGCCTCCAATCGCTGACGCCGTTGAATGGAGGCCTGAGCTTTAATTTCTTCTCGGGTTACACCAACTCCAAACATTGTGAATGGTCGGACTAGTGAAGGACATGTGAACAATTCAAACAGTTTTTACGAAGCTTAATTCGCCCAAACGATAAATCAATTAGGCTCTACACGATGAAAAACCTCGGACCGAATGAATAAATCTTCTGAGACTTCTGCTGATTGTATTTCATATTTTATTTTTATTTTATAATTTTACGTGGGCAACGGACAACAGAGTATTTTATGATATGATGCGTGTGGTTTGATCAATTTTTTGTTCGATCTATTTCACCCCATGTCTGACAACAAATACTATTTCATATCAGCACTCAGCAGAAACACTTACACAACAACTTTACTGTATTGCCAAGTATCAAGGGCAAAGTGACTCATAATTCATTGTCATTTAGTTTTTACTTTCATTGCAATCATTATAATTATGAGAAGAATTATAATGGAAATCAAGGCTGCTCCAACGATGAGTACAGTAAGCATTGAAAATGGATGCGATGTTTGGCTATTTCCAGAAACTAGATCAAGCATAAACAATAAATAATATTATTTCATTTCACAGAACTCTATCTTATCCTAAGAATTGTTAGAATAGAATTTAATTTCAAAAAGCTGAACACATAAACAATTACTTTTACCAAAAGTCAAATCTTCAACACGAACGGTGAACGTTTTCTCTGCTTTTCCTCCCAAATTCTCTGCAATGCATTTGTAGCTCCCTGTCATTTCTTGTGAAAAACTCCGAAATATTAGCCTGAGCGTGTGCGGATTTCCTGACAATTCTTCATTGTCAATGTATATTGACGAATTGATTACCTGTTGGTTGCATACGCAAATACAGCATTTCACCTTCACCTCATTCTAAATTTTATGTTGCAAACTTGTAGAAAATAAAATCACCTTTCCATCTTTTTCCCATCTAAGCTTAGGAGTTGGCTGACCCTCCAACAATGAGCAATTGATTTGCTGCTTCAGCTTGCATCCAAAGCCAATGTCATTTCCACATATTTTAAAAGTTACCGTTTCATCCATGTCGTCAACAAATTTAGGACTTATTGTTTCTGAAAAATTTAAAGAATGAATGAAGCATTATCAGTTGTCACTATTGCCCTGAGAAAGTGCGAAAGAATTACTGCTGTAAATGTGTCCCAATTTCATTTAGTTTTAACTCACGCTGAACATTCAGGATGAATTCACGCCAGTCCCATTTGTTCGTTGCTAACCTTGGAACATGACATTCCACGGAACTCATGTTCAAACTAATTTTTATCACACTACTAATCACTGTGTTGTCTCTTTCCTTGCTATGTCCCATGTACCTTACCTCCTTTTCTTCACTATTTGCGGTACCTATCATTACAAGCATTAATTAAATATTTTGAATTTCAAAAAGTTTAAAAAAAAGATACCTATGCGATTTGGGATTGAAAACTTCTTTGGTCTACCCTGAAGCATTGTTCTCGTTCCATTCTTCCAGTTGAGTCTTAGCCACCCACCTCTGGCATAATAAAATCTTAAAGAATAGCAAATAAAAGCAATCTCTTCTCCTTCAAAAATATCCCAGGAACGGAGAGTCAAATATGTTACATCCCGAACGCTCTCTTGCGAATCTCTGTCATAAAACCTGTCCCATGTTGGGTTATGCAGTACATATGCCACAGTAGAAGCAAACTTTCGACTTCCCCCATAATCCACACTTTTAAGGGGACTGGCCAGCCGAAAAGTAATCCTCTTCTTCAATGTAGGCTCTTTTGCTTTAGATATATCATCTTAGCAAATACAGAAAGGATGCCCAATTGTACTTTTGCAAGTTAATACTTAATTCAATTGGTCAAAATGTATCATGTATTACATAGATGCTTTTGATCGTTGTTGATCCAGATTGAAGCGAATGACGACTCCAGCTTACTCCGATTGGCAACTTCCTCCTCTTCGTCGTACACAGAAACAAACTGCGCCACAATATCTAGCATATCACTCTGACAAATCACTACCACTGACGCATCAAAGGTTTCTATTGGAATACAACCGTCTCTATTGGCAGTCACGGGGACTGTAATCCTCAAGCCTGAATCTGGCTGGAAAAATAATGATATTGCTTTGCCCAAGAACGGTTTGGCTTAAATATGTATTGATTAGAAAAGTTTGACGTACCACAGTCATGTACTCATGCTTCCAAACTGCTTTCAAAATATCGCAATGGTGCTGATTAGTGCAGTCAAAATGGTCATTAAACATTTCTTTGCCATTTAGACCATTGCAGCATTGCATATACGTTTTTTTCGTAATTATTTTCGCCTTTTCATCTGAGAAATTCTGTTTCAAATCGAAAGTCATCAAGTTAGCTCTGATTTTATCTGCAAATACGCCAAATACCAAAATCATTGGAAATTCATTTGAATCAACAATTAATTACTAACTTTGGCATCGTATTCAAAAATGCCTCAGTGATTTAAGGATCACCGACCTGTACGTTTCACACGAACTATTACAAACGCTTGGTTGTCTTCGGCTAGTTCGCATTTGTACTCTCCCAACACATCAGGCATATCCCGAGTTATAAAAGTGTATCCAATTGTTGGATCAAAGCTAATTGAATCATTCATTGTTAGCTTAATCCATTCGTTTGGATCGTCACTTTTTCTGTTCATCTTTCTTTTAAATATTGAAAGTTGCATTTCCGGGAGGGCCGGACGGCACGGCAAAACTGCAGTCTTACTTTCCCTTGTTAAATTCACACATAAAGTTTTTCCTTGTGCTTGCACCGCCTTTTCACTCTCTGAGAACACGTAAACTCCTGAAACTGAACCTGTGACTGTGGAGGAATTGTCACCAAGTTTCTGCTCCCAGTTGCTTTCATTTTGGGTAAGCTCACAAGTGAAATTTCCACTGACAAATGTACTCGGATAAAAGTTTAGGTCCAGATAAGAATAAAACATTTGGTTGATGGGTTCCCTCATGCTACTATTAAAATGAGATTTGCGTTCTCCAAACATTTCAAAAGAGATGTCCCAAAATGTAAATTGCTAAACGTGGGTGTACGAAACATCAATAAAATTATGTATATTTAAAATGCAGCTTCCAATCATCTTCATTTGACTTTTATTACATTGCTTATCGTGTTTTACCTTGGGAAGCGGTGTGTTCCACTGAATGGGGTACTCTGCCTCACACACGAAATAAGCCTTCTTTACATTAGACCAAAAACTGAAAACGCTTCCATTTTTTGAAACAAAATCATTTTTGAATTTGTCCATAGTTTGAAAACCGGGCTCAACACGTTTCAGCTCAATGTCATCGGTTTGTATGAAACTCTTGAGCCAAACTTTTGGTGGATTTGGAAAGTTATTCACACACAATATTGGTCTCAAGAATAGAAGTGAGCTAATTTCAAGCAGTTTTAGTGTGCAAAATAGAGTTTGAGAGTTTTTACAAGAACTAATTCTCATTTTAGAATATTGCTTTATGTATTAATTTATGAGACAAACAGATTTTAGACAATACTTCGGGGCAAGTTGAAATGCTGAACTGACAAAAAAGATTTACCCAGGGTTGTATCTTTTTCTTTCTTTAATTTTTGTTTTTTACTTGCTAATTTGCTTTTTTGGGAGCGTGGGCATATAGTATTGACCATTTCCTGTGTTGTTATTTGTTATGTTTTGTAAACTCACATACCCTCATGTTTGAGTTCTCGACCTTCCAAGTTTGGAAATAAAATAAAAACATAACACTGTCCATGTATGAGAGTAGGTATGTACATTATAATAACCCGTGATTTGTAATAGATTTAATATTCTTACACTAATTTGAGTGACGGATCATGTCACTAGTCAGTAGAAGCGTGTGTGATATAGTCGTGTAGCATTTTGCGTGATCAAATAATAATCACTATATATTATGATAGTGAACACATATCGTGCAATGTGAAATACGATTTGATTTTGTTTCATCATACTACTTTTGTGATAGGCATACAACGACTATTAGTGCAAGTGGGCAATGTGCATGTTCAGTTTTCAACAATGGACAATGAAACATACTCTCGGGTCTCTTGCTAGGATTAAATGTATATTAGAATTAGAATTAAAAAAATGAATTACTATACTTTACGTATCCAAAATATATTTACCAAGGCCAAGAATTCAGATTTCATTACGTTCTGATTTTTATTTTCATATGGCATTATTTCACAATGAATTCTTAATAAAAATTTTGATTTACTGAATGCTAAAGGATTCATCTCGCTAATATTCTACTGATATTCACACGTAGATGCCAGTGCCTCCAAATCAGAATTCCAACAATTGTCACAAAAAGACTTAGAGTGCAAATGCTGGAGATGATCATGAGGGTTCCTACTTTACTACTTTCATCGTCCACAAATACCTTGAATACTTTCTTTACAGCTCCTCTAACATTTCTTGCCACACAGTGATACTCTCCATGAGTTATATGACTGACCGGAAATAACATCAAGGTGACTATTATTGTGCTACCATTCCGGAAACTTCCAATGCTTCCAATTTCATTGACACCAAAAATCATCTGCAAATTTAGTAATAAAATCCTAAAATTAATTTCAAAATGTCATTCTCACTTCAAATTTGACTGTTGCAATCCCAACCTGTTCATTCTTCTCCCAATAAAGTATCATAGGTATCAGTCTTGCTGATGGGTTTGTCAAATTATTCTCCATTGTGCAACGTAACTGAACTCCAGTCTGGTTCATTTTTACAATAAGAGTCTCCGTAGATATATCCTCTAGTACTGGTAAATCCGTAGCTAAAACCAAAATTAATAGTTTCATCCCAAATAATTTCAAAGCATTTTCTCATGTATCCCCAATAATACTCACGTTTCACGTTCATCTCGTATGAATGCATTTCCCATTTCTCACTATTCCAAACTGGTGCAAAACAGTCCAAAGATTTCATTTCCAGATCTACATTGGGAATCCGTGCACGAATGTAGTCCACTCCCATGTTTCCACTGGAATAAGTATTCAGTATTTCGAGACGGGCTACACTATCCCCATAAGTATATAAACCTTGGGCAAACATCAATTCAGAAAGATCAACTTGAGGAAAGACGCTTTGAGTGCCATTCTTCCAATTTAGTCGGAGCCATCCACCCTTGGCGTAAAAGAAGGGATGTGTCATGCAAGTCACTAGAAGCGATTCGCCCTCAAACAAGTTATCTCTGTATATCTTGGCGTACAAAGGCCGACGGTGAGTTCGGACAAGACGATTTTGTTTCCTTCGCCCTAAAGTGACTAACGGATGGGTTGAAAATTGATTGAAAATGTTGTTGTACTTCTGACCATGCTGATTCCAAAATTCTGAGAATTGAACCTGGGGCGGATAAAGACCCAAAAGAGGGGCTTCTATCTCAAAACGGATTTTGTTGGAGATTGTCATATTATTATTGTGAGTAAGGTCAACTGAAATTTTTAAAAATAAAATAATAAAATAAATTTTTTAATATCTGATAACATCTATAAGAGCTTTAAAATGTGTAGTTCTTACAGACATCATACTGCCTTTGCAACAGTGCGTTTCTTTGTGCAGTGGCTGGCTTGTCAAAAGTATAATCAACGCTTGTAAAAGCAGTCACAAAGTGAGCAACTACATCAATACCCGACCCACTGCATAAAAATAATTTGGACTGATGAAAACTCTGCAACGGCAAATTCGTCCGGTAACAGTTTGAATTTCTTTTGGGGGTTGGCAAAATGTTGATCTTTTTCTTATTATAAATCTGTAAAGGGTTTAGCCTTCTTCCAGCCTAAAAAGGGAAACAAATTCTTCTTTTTACGAAAATCCATCTCAATGCAATGACTGTGTTCCAAAATTGTAAGTTGTGGCCTGTGTCAATTCACTCACCGAAACGTCATACATAAAAAGCGGTTTAAAGAGATCACACTCTGCAGCGTTGTTACAGATGAACGAGTCCCCAATGGCAGGAGACTTCAGATTACTAGTGCAACATTGAACAAAACCTCTGCCATACGTGAGTTTAGCATGATTGGAAGTTATTTCATTTCGTGGAATAAAGTCCGTATTAGGCTCAGCTTGAAAGAGATAATTATTTAGCATGTAGTAAAAATAATGCACAAACTTGTTAAAAATGTAAATAATATATTTAAGTACTTCCAGCAACGACTTGAAAATATGCGTATAGGGTTTCTTCCTCGCCATCAACAACGCACTTGTATTGTCCATAAATGTCTTGCAGCGTGTTCTTATCCAGAATGAAGCCTACTCGTGGATTAAAACTAATGGACTCGTTAAGATTCATCGGTTCAAGATACCAAGCTGTCGATTTTTTCGTTTTATTATCCTGTGTTAACTATGAATAGGGATGATGGAGAACACAAAATAATTTTTAAAATCATCAAGGACATAAAGGAGAATTATATAATCTTTAACACTGAATAAAATTACAGTGCGTTTGAAAAGAGAAACAGAAATAGTTGGAAGACTCGGTCGACAAGGAACGATTGCTGGGGATTTGGAAGAGGTCACGTTCACTTGGACAGTCTGGCCGATATACTCCATTATATTTAGTGCTGCATGCATGTATAAAAGTTTCGCTTCATTAAGTCAAGTTTTAAAATTATTATTTTGTTTGAATTGAAAAGCTGGTTTTTAATTTGAACCTTCTGTGAAGACGTAAATTGACGATTGAACACTTGGATTATCAACCATTTGACAAGCTAGTTCCCCAGAAAGGGAGACTTGTGGCAGCAGGTAGTTTTCATTTATGATTAGAAGATAAGCATAATATTTAGAGTTGCGGGGTTGCTTAAGATTTTCAAAATCTGATGTTCGCTGAGTACTTACTCGGAGTTGAAAATTTGTAACGCCTGAGAATTGCTGCTCAAAAATATTGAAAACGAAACTAGAGTGTCAACAAAGATTAGTGAAAACAAAACTTGATAGTTTGACAAAGTACAAAATTTTGCTTTTACCTCGACATTTGGCAATATCCACGTTATTGGAAAATCTGCTTCACACGCAAACTCTACATGTCTTAGTTCCGAACTGAGCACATATTCACTTCCATTTTTACTAGCAAAGAGGGTGTCGTATTGGGTAACATTTTGGAAATTGGTAGCTGGCAGCATTACAAACCCATCCCTTTCCACATAACGGTTCATCCATATTTTTGGGCTTCCAAGGGATTCCACACTAAGGCAGTTGGTACTGCTAACAGTTAATGAAGCAGTAATAATCACTATTGTGCACTTAATTGCTGTGAATTCTATTGGAAACTTCATACTGAATACCTGCTTTTTATCACATTACAATATTTCAGAGTTCTTTTTCTATCAATAAGTAAAGTAACATAATTTAAGTATGAATTTGACATTAATAGATGATTCGTTTGGTTCATTGCATGATGACCAATGGTTTTATATTATTATTTAAAAAGTAGCGTTTAAATCGTTCCGTTACTTGTATGAGGTATGCATGTGTACTTTTGGACAATGGACAATGAATTGAGTACATCTCAACAACAGGAAATAAATAGGCTTATTATGCCCAATAAATAATTTCATTGACATTTATGATTCATTTAATGTACAAAGCATCGTTTGCCATCAATCACGCATAGGACTAGCAGATACATACATATGTAAACTTTGACTATAACAGAAAGCTGCAATAACGGACATGGAAATGTCTCGGGATCAGGTATTGGTCTATCCCTGATGCGATGGAAAAAAACCTAATGGGCAAAAAAAATCCGAAAAATCACTGATGAAAACCCTAAAAACCCTAATGAGAAAAAACGGGTCCCCGGGACCTTTACCTTTTTTTACCGCCATCAGGGATTTCCAACCGTTTTTTCGGGATCCCCGTAAGAATTGTGTCCGCCATGTCCGAAAAGTATATGACGTACGATTTTAGTCTTACAAATTTCAAAATTGGTGGTAACAACAGGTTTGCGGTTTCCGGTAAAATGCGCCATATTGTATATTTCAAAACCTTAACATGTCTGTAGTTTTAGTTAACTAACATTTTATCAGTAACAAGAAAAGGGGATGAGGTTTTTTCTCTTATATTCCGATCTGCTATGCGATTTGAAAATCTGCATGACACTTGTGAATAAGCATGCAAAATTTCAGTACTCAGCTTGCAATAGTTTACGAGAAATTGGCGAAAGCATCAGCAAAGTATATATACCTAATAAACGGATTAGTAAATGAAGCATATTGATTGCATATAGAATGCGATTTATTTTTGAGTTATTTAATATGCTAGATTTTCTTTGGGATTGTGAGCAGTGAACAGACTTCATATAAAATATCATGAATGAAGATTCAAGTCGGGGTTTGATTTTTAGGGTTTAAAAAAATCGAATAAGTGCAAGTTTCATTACAACTTTGATTATTTCGGTAGAGTGAAGTGAAATTATTTATTTTTAGCGATACGATACATAATTTATGTGCAAAAATATATTTATTGTCATCCTTATCATCATTTTTGTAAATTTTCATTCGCCATTTCACTTTTTGTCATTATATTGCGTTCGTACATAAATGCACCCCAAAAACGGAAAGAGAAAATCATGAAGTGCTTCACATCTAACTATTTACAAACCGCATCACAGAGATGGGGATGAGCATGAATGTTGTAGATAGTAGCAAATAGACATGTATTTTTAATAAGATCATACAGGTAGAAAATATTATATGAATGAGCATTAAAAATGAGAATCTAATGACAGCAAGGAAACTTCTTTATCATCTTTGCACTTGCAAGAGATGAGATTGAGATGCTGCGATGAGGATAAGGTATTGAAAATTGAAAGGGTTTATGTACACATTTTTACATTGCATTTTGCATCTCTCTCTGAACTTGAGCTGCTACTGCTGAACTTACATTTTGAATGCATGCACACGTATGCGTATTGCGTAGGTATATTATATGCATTGCATCGCATATCGTTGCAGCATTGCGGAATTTCATGTTGCTGTCCATGTGTTCAAATAGGTATAAAGATGTTCTGAGTTTGGTGTGCCTCTTACTGCATTTAGTGAAAAACTTTAAAATATTTTGTGTTCATTTAACATTTAAATTAACAATATTTATGTTCAATTTTTGCCTATCAAGCGGTTAGCAAGTAACGTGCAAGTCTTGAGGCGTGAGTAATGCATAGTTATGTGACGTGCACTCAACAGCTGACTCATACGCTCCAATAATCTAAATCCATATGTGAACGAAAAAGTCACGTTGGTTTAATGGACCATCGACCATCTCTCTGAAGACCTAGTTAAAATACTTGAAGCAGTAATAATATAATTTCGTTGTTTGTGGTCTACTCCACATTTAAAGTGCAAAGTGCAAGCTATTAAGATACAGGTGAAAAATCATATGCAAACCGCAAACTTTCTGCGGATCAGCAAATCCATAATTTTTGGAAGTTGAGTAACGTGAATCCATGAATGTGGCCTTTGCATATTGCTGTGCAGAATTAAAGGTTAGTTAAATCAAACTATAATCCACTCCTTGCATCTCCATCCAGCTAAAAGAATTTGATCGGTTTGTTCTCTAAATAACTTTGAAGGAGTAGGAAAGGTCAGCAGTTGGCAGTTAGTATATTTGCTAAATCGTATATTCCATGAAACCAACCAAAACAAAGGACCTTTTGCTCAGTCAGTTTTCCAGATGCTGAACAGTATATCATTCATAATATGACTCATATCACTATAAAATATAAATTCCATAATTATACACCAAAATTATTTAATTCCTCTAGTTTTAGTGTGTTTTAAATTTTGAAAATGGAAAATGTACCTAAGCCGTACTGCAACACATGCATATATGGAAATATTTCATGTTTTAGCGAGAAAAGTTGAATCTTGAATCATTTATATTTATGGATAACAGGATTTGGACATTTCAGAGAGACAAGTTTTGTTTTGCCGATGGGCATGTAATCTCGTCTGTCTAGTTATCTTACGTACACGGCACTGCGCACTGATCGTGAGTGCGTAAACTTTTAATATTAGGTATATGTATTGCAACCATGATTAATTTTTGAAGAATCAAATGTATATAGTTTAAGCTAGGCAGCTTTTGTCAATTGTATCATATTCAGGTGAATGTGAATGACCAAATAATACCATGAATGAGTAAAAAATCGAAAGAAGTGAAAAAGTATCCGACGTAAAATTGTCTACATACCTATACACATCTACGACCAACAATACTAACTAACTAAGTATTACAATTGATTCATTGTTTTCTTCCATGCTGCTTGCAGTAATATGAACTCTCATACTGTAAGCTACTGTTTTCGTATTGCTAATTATAAATATAACGTATCAAACAAAAATTAAGGCTTTGTAAATGAAATTATTATTATTGAAATGTAAAAATGCATTATTGCTACGATATGTTCTGTCTGCTCTCTGTCTGCTGGATGAAATGTGAAAAACTTCTTACTTAGGTTCATTGGTTTGCGTTGTGTATATAATTAAATTTTAATACCTAAGTACAAGTACAATACTTCGTAAAGTAGTATAAAATTCTTATTGCTTCAATTTTATTGCAGTTAATTGTATGTATGATGCAACCGGTTATGTTTACAAATCGTTGTCAATCAAATCACTATCCCTCTCCTCTCGGTACCATTTGGCAAAATGTAGTTTTTAAAAGTAATTTTATTATAAATAAGAAACAGAAAAGGTATAAACTTTCTTTTATTGTGTGTTTATAGTCTTGTGAATACTTTTACATTCCTTGAGTACTGCTGTAGCATAAACATTTATACGCTTCGCGTTGTCTCATTCTGACTGATGACTGAGACAGATTTTTTAACAGCAATGTTTTGGCTTTTAGCTAGTTGGATGTACCAATTTTCTTCATGTAAACAATTAGTTTAGGCAATACAAATTGGTGAAAAGGATGATTTACCTTTTTTCTGTTCGATTCCTTTGAATAACAAGACTTTCAAAAACAAAAAATGTCCTGTACTTACATTTTTTTAAAGGGAAATAATTAGATCGATATCCACCTGCATTTTCCGTTCGTACTCCTGCATTTTCTCAAGCTGTTTTTTATCGTATTGTTTCGTATTCGAACTATTCGAAGGGGAAAATGTACTAATGGTTTTATTTAAATTTGATTAGTTTAGATTCGTAAGTACTGTTGATAGAGAAAAAAGAATTGTGAATGCGTCATTATTTCGCCAAGTCACAAATCATGAATTCATAATGTATACATGGTTTTTATACACGTATACCTGGATGTTTTTCAATTTTATACAGTTATGATTTTTTAGCAAGTTCATCTCTGGTCATTTTAATCAAGTTTTAAATATGCAGTATTTATTACGATGCGACAACTACTGTTTTCTCTCATTATGAGTCATCTCACCATTGTCAGTCACCCTCACCATAGTCATCACTGAAATTGGTCCATCAAGTATAAAACATATTGGGAATTATGTTCTACCGTTGTAAAATGATGAGGCTTAGAAAATGTCTATTTGCGTAGCAAAGGGTTCAGCAATGTAAGCATTGTGGCAAAAAAAATCATGCATCAAAAGAACGAACATTAATGTGCAACTTACAATGTGGGAATAGGACTCAACAAAAATGATAAACTCTACCACATTACCGTTTTGGGCTTTGACTAATTGAGGTGTAAAAAATATTATCGGTATATTAAAACATACCCATCCTACTCTACTTATATAGTACTACTAACAATGAAATATCATTGTGTAGCATAAAGTACTATTTTTAGACCTTACTCTTACTCTACATGAATTTACTCAAGGCAAACAATTCAGCAATCGCACACCAATAGATCATCATGAGATTGAAGTCTCTAGTAAAGTTTATGCATAGCTACGTAACGTACGACTTAAATGGAATATGTGCGTACTTTCTTCCTTGTTTAGAAACATGGCTTCTCCCTTTTCCTCTTCCTAAATCTCAAACTCAATCAAGACGTAGAGAAATATATTCGTTAAAATGAAAGGTGACCACTGAATTCTTTACAACTGCATCTAGCCAAGTCAGCAGCGAGAACATTTTAAAACTTTACATCTCATCTTACATGTTTCTTTCTTTCTCATCTTTGAAAACATTCATATTAGCAACACAAGACCCAAGTATTTTCTGAAGCGTGCCCAAATAAAAACAACTGTGCGTACAAAATTACAGTTAGATAACCAAGATAAAAAGATGCATGCAGGAAGATGAAGGAATGCATGTAGATAGCTGCACATGAACACATACAACTACATACCTTTCGAGAAGAAAAAAAATCATAGGGTTAGTTCAATATTATCATGAATACCCCCATCTAACTTCTGCCATTACTGCACCCGTAGGGTGAGAAATATGAAAAGGATCGTAGTAAAATACAATGATGAGACTCATCATTCACGAGAGAAAAACTTTAATCGTAAATTGAGTGTACAATAATATGTTGTATAGATAATTTTACTTAAAAACTGACCATTTACAGAATTTATTTGATCTGGCACTGTTTTTTCAGGCACTTCAGGAAGGACCGTAGGAGGAACAAGGAAAGTTGTGAAAATGTGAGCAAAACTACAAAAGAACAGCAATAATATTTCTTGGAAAAAAGGTTTACCTGGCAGGAAAATGAGAAGAAATTGTGGAAAACTTGTGACACTCGTGGGAGCATTCCCCACATCATCTTCAATAGCCTGCAAACTCTGCAGTAGCTGCGGTTTCGCAAAAAATGTCGGCAACAGTTCTTATATGAGTAGCACAGTTAATGCCGGTATTAGCAGTAATGGGAACTGTCAGTGTCTACCATCATCCTTAGTTAACGAGTTTAATGGTAATAGCATCAATGCAAAGTCGGTACAATGCTCAACATCATCGTACTGGAGACCACCGTCAATGCAAAATTTATCAAGGCATGTGTCAAGTAATATGTATGCAGATAATTCGGCTGGAGTGTCAAAACCTTCACCATTGTCTTCATTTTTACATCTAAGAAAATGCTCACCCATTCCTGGAACTGCAACGAGTCTGTACTTTCCTAAAAGGAGTTATTCGAGTAAGAAAAATGGAGAGGATTTTTCAGGAGTGAGAACTATGATGGACACATCATCATCATCCTTGTCGTCTTCTTCCCATAATTGTGATAATCTCAATCACCTTCAACATAATAGTAGGGCACAAAGTTCTTCAGACGATAACAATACTCAAACCCGATGGAGCGTTGATTATTGCTCAACAATTATTAATAAAAATAAGGAAAATAGCAGCATACCTTCGTCATCAGCGACACTGCCGCAACCAATTTCATCATCACAGTCCTCAGTGGTTGGGGGAAGATCACAAATTAGTTGTGGTAACAGTATTTCAGTGGGAACTAATGGATCAGCATCATCATCTAATACTTCATCGGTGACTGCAGCTACATCGTCGGTATTTGGAGCAATGACGGCAACTGGAGGCCCTGCGGCTGCATCAACTTTTACCCCTGTTCGGTAAGCGGATAAATGTCCAAATCTTCAATATCTGTATTGGAAAAACTTTGTCAAAATCTTAAAATAGTGTAGAAACCATCAAACTGTCAAGTTGGTAGTTTGCCGTATTGTTTGTTGAGGAAAACTTTTATTTTGATATCTTTCGCTCGAACAGCAACACAAAAAAGTATAGGGGCACGGTAATAGCTTATAATAATGTTTTTGAACTTTCAAATGTTTGCTGATTGTGCCTGTTTGGAAGTGTTCATTGAATTGCGAAATGCAAAAATCTCAAAGCAGTTTTTTTATATTTTGTTTGGAAGAAAGGGCATTTTGGTCATGTCATATCAATCACCATTCACATTCACCATCATTGTTTTCTGAAGAAATGGAGCAATAATGTACTGTGCAAATCTCTCGTTTCTACGTCATGTCATGGGTCATTATATCATGTGGTTATCGTAGTGAATGAATGGTTATTTCTATTACGAACATTGGCAGGGATTTTCAGGGTTTGCTTTTTAATTTTGACAATGAAGTTCGTGAATATTTTGTAATCGCTTTCGTTTACGTTTGTTTTGCCGGTTATTTGCGATTTTATTTAATGTTACGATAATTAGGGAAATTATACCTACGTACGTCAGTAGTACATTTTACGTTCAACAGAGTCAAACAATGAAAGCCACTATACTTCCCAATTTGTTGATATCTCTACATATCTATTGTTATTGTTTGGCATTTGTAATTCGTAATAAATATCACAATCAAAACCACAAATATCGTTTATTCCAATTTGTGGATGCATTGAGTAAAGAACTAAAGAAGCAAAATTACATTTTTACTAGTTATTCCACAGTTTTCATCGCAGCGACTACAACTTGTCTATCGATTGCGTTAAAAGTGTAGAATTCACCGGTTATCTTTTTGTAACTGACCGAGTAACAGTTTTTGAGGTCTTTGTAAAGACTTTTTAAGAAGGAAGGAGTAAGGAAATTTCAATTCCTAGAGGTTTATGAAAAGGTAGAGCAAATGTAAGATATTTTTAATTTGTCAATAATTGTGCTTCAAGTATCTCAGAGTGCCCCAAAAACCACTTAATAAGTTAGCATTGTCCTTGTGAAAGTCGTACGTTTGAAGGTGTCAGTAATTTTAAATAACGTTTTCACTCCAGTTCTGAACTCGGTCTTAATAATTAATTGTCCGTATCGTAGCACAATTTATTTTTCGAGAGCAAAGTGCATAAAGTTAATTCCTGTTTAGGATGTCCTTCCATATAAGGCTTACAGATTTTACTTCTAGTTATTTGATTTTGGTGCGGACTAGTTGATTTAAAGCTTTGTGACATTGAATAATGGAAACAACAACACGGATTAACATGGCCATCAAGTTGACTTTACAAAATTGGCTTGTTATGAATGTTCGACACAATAACTGACTTCACTTGTGTTGGTTGATCCGTTGTTGATCATTGAGTTTAGAATTATTTTATTGGACCTATCCAACGAAATAGAAATGCTTGTCAAATACAGCGTATCTCTTCAAATCGTAGTCTTTAAATAAAATCTATCACAATCACAACGTATTTTTCCTTGAATTGAGAGTTTTAACTCTTTTGACAATGAGTGACAATAAAGACTGAGACTTCGCCAATCTGAAACTGACAAGCACAGTGATACATTTTAATATTGGATGGACAACGAACAACTCTCACACAACGACAACCATTCTGCCATGTCATTCATGTGCATTTCCAATGAGAATGAAGTCTTTAGAAAAATGATTATTTTTATACTTCATTTGTTCATAAAATTGGAATAAAAACAACTTTAAAATAGTATGAGAGATTAACATCATAACTAACTTTTAAAAGTATTAATGGTTCTGACAAGGACTAGCAGGATTGAAATAATACGTGTACAAATGCATGTACAACTTTTTGTTCATGAGATTCACATACATGGCTTTCATTTATGTTTGTATCCGGTACTCCGCATTCGACATCATTTTTGCACTCAATTAGCCTCTCTGATATACACTCTTTCTGATTTAATGGTAGCTCAAAAATTATGAAGCAGTGGGAATTCGTATTAAATCATGGTTTAACTGTTTGAGACCCAGGCAGTCTCGACAAGCTGCTCAAGCGGGTCAGTCATTGCTGCTCCAGAAGTGAAAAACTGTGTGAAATGTGAATTGTGCAACTGTACAAAAGCGATATAATATCTGTTCTCTTAAAAATTCAAACTTCATGTCTAAAACTTTACATCATTAGGCATTTGATAATCTCATACGTAAGAGCAAGTATTTTGAAACATCTCAAGTAGTAAGGGTTATGGGTCAAACTTTCTAAAAGTTATACCCAAGGAATCGCATACATTACGATTTCGAGTTAGCTTTTTGCAATCTCCCTAAATATACTTTCGTCTTTGCCTGTGGTCTTTCGATTTTCTGAGTTTGTTCTTCTTACGTACACTTGTATATACATAGCATATTACGTGCATGACATGCCTCGTGTATTTTAAAAATAAAAATCAGATTTGTACAGATAAGAAATTTCTTCAATTCTGTATAACACTTTTTGTAAGTTTCATGCATTTTGTTTGAAAACGCACAATACATGCTCAAGATGTGAAGTGAAGTGAATAGTACCTTGTATTAGAATACCACACAGGTAGATAGGCGGGGAAACTAAGGGAAATAGTAATCATGATCATTTACATTTGAATGGTGATTGCACTTGGAGATGATGTGAGATACACTTTGAGCTTTATAGATGAGTTTTAGAGATTTTCAAAGAGAAGAGAAGAAAATCAAAAATAAAATGAGTAAAATACTCAGTCGTTTGTAGAACCTATTAGATCACACTGTCAAAGATACATACAACATGGCAAAGCAGGGAAATTCGGAAAATATTAAGTCTGTAGTCTGTACTATAAACTATGTATTAGTATTAAACTTGCAACGAAATTAAAAGCTCTTGCTAAATAGCTTTTATATCTGATTGAAATTCATGATTAAGTTTTCTTTAAAAGTTGACAGTAACTAACCGTTAAAAAAATAATTGTAACCCTTTTTTTATTTTTGTGTGTAGAACGGTTGTAACCTCGCAGAGACTCGTGGAAGTTACCCGAGATAACATCATGGAGCAACCAAAGTTAATGTCCAAAGAGGAGCGAGAGGAGTTTATGAGTGTTTATCATCAGTTGGTGAAGGAACTGTTGGAAATCCCAGATATGAAGGATATGGAAGAAACCAACCGTTGGATGGCCAGAGTCCTTCAGTACAATGTACCGCATGGGAAAAGAAATAGGTTGGTTAATCTGCAATTATATTTGAGAAGATCAAAGCTATTACGCAGTGCTAACCAAAATCACTTAAATATTTCTTCCATTTGCTTCGTTACAGAGGTCTATCTACTGCCCTGGCTTACAAATACTTTGCTCCTGAAGAGCTAACCGAGGAAAATGTGCGATTGTCTTATGTACTTGGGTGGTGTGTGGAAATTGTAAGTTTTCATCATTCTGTTTTTATGATTGTTACTTCTCCAAATATACGACTGGTATCTGTGAATACAATTCATTCATGAAATTTATTTTATAGCTTCAAGCTTTTTTCTTGGTGGCCGATGATATCATGGATGAAAGTGAAACACGACGGGGTCGTCCGTGTTGGTATAAGGTGGATAACCTAGGTTTGGCTGCTGTTAACGATGCACTTCTGTTGGAGTCAACAATTTACGCTATATTGCGAAAACACTTTAGTGACAAGCCCTACTACGGAAAGGTTATGGAAGTGATGCATGATGTGACATACAAGACAATATTCGGACAAAGTTTGGACACGCGGACAGGTCAAGACAGGAGGATGGAAACGTGAGATTTCAATTTTTTTCCATTAAAGCATAACCAAACCATTGTGTGGAGAAGTAAACTTATATTTATTTGTTTATTTCCAGATATACGATGGACAGATACTCTTCAATCGTCAAGTACAAAACCAGCTACTACTCCTTCTATCTTCCTGTTGCTCTCGCCATGAGCATGTGTGAAATCACAGATCCCAACTTATTCCAACAAATGAGAAAAGTCACTCTTGAGATGGGTCACTTTTTCCAAATTCAAGACGACTATCTAGATTGTTTCGGGGATGAAGAAGTGACGGGGAAAATTGGCACTGATATTCAAGACTGCAAGTGCTCTTGGATGTTTGTGGTCGCTACTCAAATGTGTAGCCCAGAGCAGAAAAAGTTTCTTATGGAAAATTACGGAAAACACAATCCCGAACAAATAGCAGCCGTGAAAAAACTCTATAAAGAGCTTGGAATGGAAGATGTCTACCATAATTATGAAGAACAGACTTACAACATGATTTGCACCCATATTCAGCAAATGAGTGACCAGATGCCAAAAGGCTTGTTTTACGACATGCTACATAAAATTTACAAAAGGAGTAGTTAAATATGAAAGACAATAATCGTCCTTATCGAATTTCTAATGCTTCCGTTAGCGCTGCATGTGTAAACCTGTCTATTGACACTAATTATCAATCAAATGAGCATGATCTAAATCTAACTAGGCGTTTGCATTAAATCTACCTAATCGTAAAGTTAAATACCTCATATGTAATTTATTAAGCTATGGAAGCTTCTGTCAGTAACATCCATTTCATAACCAATTCAATAGTAATAGACTTATTTATATTTCCGGGGATATGCCCCAACGTAGTTTAACGTAAATCTCATGTTTCATTGTTCTTTCTAAAAATTAGAAGCATGAAATGAGACATAAAAATTGTTCCCGTATACAAAAGTTCATTAAGACTATGATAACGCCAGTATGCTTTGTTTTTCTTCAGTTAAATCATTGAAGGAAGGTGCTACCAGCAAGTACGAACAATTTCGAACAAATTTTGTAGCTTAGGTTCACGGTAAATTTAAGAAGATAAAATTATTATGTTGTATTGCATGAATTTTAGTTTATTAATGGAGTGAGAAGGATAAAACTATATTTTAGGTGAAATATCAGAGCCAAAGATTTTCTTTGCCTAACTAGGGGTTTTATGTTGTTCTAAATTGTTTATTTTGTGAAACATGTTAAATGAAGGCATTGTAAAAAAAAAACTAGTACACCAAAATAGGTATTAAAACCATTAAAACTGCATAATACCTAAAAAAAAGTTGATATTATATTTTATACTATAATATTAGAGTTGTACGTAAAAATCGCCGTATGGTTGTGATGAGATGGTAAAGTGAAGTTTGCATAATAATTAAAATGTATGTAACTTTAAAAAAGATTTAATATCCAAAATTAAATAAATTACCTGCGACCTTTGCTTAATACTAAAACTAATTTATTGACGATGATATAAATAAATGGTTAATTCTTATTTTGCATTTTACAAGTACTTAAGTAAACTGAAATTAAAGTACATAGATAAGGTTTTTAAACTAAAGCTCAGTCAGTAAACGAATCGTTGAACAGTGATTCATCCTTTGGACCATTTGCTAACTGCTCAACTACCCACTCTTTCAATTTCACATCCTCATCGACATTCTTGTATTCCTCAAGAAGTTTCATATAATCAGGTCCCAATGACTTGTACTTTTCGAGCCTTAACAAGAAGAAAAATATCTATTAGTCAATCTTTCATGAAAACATTTATAATGTGTACGAGAATAGCTTACTGTTCCTCCATTTCCTCTGTCTCCTGGAGCATTAATTCAAATTTCTTTTTGACTTGGCTATACAATTCCTGTCTCTCCTTTTGCTCCTCCTCAGTTCCTTGTTCTTCCTCTCGCACTTTAAGGTTCTCTAGCCTGAAAAGACAAGCCGTTTATAAAAATATGGGATTCTCCTTTCAAAGAACAATTGCCTTGTACTTTGTATGTAGTATATTAATGGATAATTTAGTGTTACCTTATCTGTTGGTTAACTCGCTCAGTTTCCAGATTTAAGTACTCCATGTATTTCTTGCCAAAGTCGGGATTTTCTTCTGCCTTTTGTTCCTTCAGGGTTTGTAGAGTTAATTCCTTGAGCTATCACAAACAAATACATTTTTAATTTTTTTAAAAATCCAATCATTGATTATCCCAAAAGCAGCACCTGATCTACTTACTACTTTCTCTTTCTACGTACCTTATTGACATCCCGTTCATATTTTCTCATTTCTTCATTTCTCTTTTTTAATAGCTCCTCCACTTCCTCATCAAGCACCTGAGATCTGGTCTGATATATTTTTGCCTGATTCAAAATAAGATTAAACAGTTCCTGTAGCTGGCCTTCGTCTGACTGTGCTGCTCCAGAACCTACAGATCTTCTTTGTCCTCCTGCTGACACTGAAGACGGATCTGAGAAAGCTGGTGGTAACGTGATTCCATTTATTTCTAAAATAGGCTTCCAAAACTCTCTGATTTTGCCAATCTGTTTCCGAACGTATGTGCCAATAAGACTTTTGAGTACAACTTTACACTCTGGAGTCAATCCCTCAATCAATTCTCTGGGGAGTTCCAACTTGTGAATCGCACCACGTTTCTTGTCATTTTTAGAAGTGGAAGAACTGTTGGCATCAACATCATCTGCATCTATTGTAGCCGTGTACTTTTCGTACTCCACAAATGGATTACACGCGGACGTTGCAACATTCACTGACAACAGAAATTTTTGGAGTCCTTGGATGACATCAGGAGGCAGTTTTGGGTGAGGGATTTCTGAGAAAACTATGTCCGTCAAAGCTGATAATATGAATCTGTTTCCCCACACATCTTTATCACAGAGGCCCTTCGTTTAAAACATACAGAGTTTTGATTAAAATTATATATATAGTAAAAATCTAAGATGCAATTAAGTTATTGCAGCCTGCCTCACTCACTCACCTCCAATTCCTTAATTTTCGACTCATCTTCCTCTTCCACAAAGCTACTCAGAATTGAGCTTCCATCCCTGAATGATGTGCTGCCCCTTGACCCTCTGCTGACATGACCAGGATTGTCATTGTCTCGTGCAGTTGACGAGAGAATAGGTTGGTTGGAGTTTGCTCTTCTTGTTCCCGAGTTGTTATTCAAGAAACTCATGTTGCCCGACATTATCTCTTCACCACAACAAATCACAACTAAACTAAACCATTTGTGTCACACAAAAGTCCCTTACATCTGACACACATACCAGTTTATGTAAAAAAGGCACAAATGAACGAAAACCGTTAAAACCGTATATTTGTCAACAAACTGTAACTGAACATGAAAATGAGATGAATGAATTCGCCTTTGTTTTGCTTGTCAGTCAGCAGACGGTCTTCTATATTCTAGTCGACTATGACGAAAGGAGGGAATACCTCTTTCTTCACTATGCATAGGCTATTATTGCTTTCATTCGTGAATGCCAGCATCTACTATGTATCATCTGTGTACAACAGGTTTCATGGGGCATCCTGCGACAGTGAAGATCTATGCGTATCTTCGTAAGTGGAGCTTCAGAGAGGCACTCACTAAGCCTAAACACTGAAGCTTTTTCGCTTCTGATTAATTTTTCAATTAAATATTCTGGAATGTTTCTTTCACGTAAACGTTGTAGGTATATCAAGTTTCAAATGAATTTTTTCTCGTTGTTGAGACATTATTAGCTCCTCCTCACCAAATAAAAGTTCCAATTATAAATCGTTTTTCGTTTACTTTTCATTCAAACTATCCCTGCCATAATCTTTTGCCAACTTGATATACTCCTCGTGAGAATAACCAAATAGTAGGAAATCAAGCTTGTACTTTTCATAAAGTTGTTCAATTTGAGATTTGTTCAGTCGACTAAAATACTTTGCTCTTAGCTGGAATCTACTTTCATTGGAGGCAGTCGAGTGACTCCATCTTGGTGTCAATATTTTCTCAAGCTTTGTTGCTTTAATGATGAATTTTTGGTCACGGAAATATGTCTCTGTTTTTGCAATGACATCATACTCGACAAGACATGGAGTACATGAATGATAAGCTGGTAGCCAGTGGTCATCAGCGTACTGGGGCAAGTCAGTTTTTATAATGTAGCGAACAAACTCCTCCCAAGTCGGCTCAATTTGTTGAATTGATGAATCCGTGCGAAACTTTTGTACTATTCGTTTACCGTATTTTTGGTAAAAGTGATGGGTCCCATGTTCATGCCCTGCAAAAACAAAAATTAATGTTTGAGGTTGCATGCAAGATTTCATATAATATGTGACAGATCTCATTCTTGCTCATCATTACCATTTGAAGAGTTTGCTAGCTTATCCCTGTAAGCAGATAACAATCTTTCAAATGGATGTCGCACTACCAAAAGTTTCAGGGATTTGCGCCACTCCTCCCCGTCCAAGTTATCCAAGTCGCCATAAATCTCCCTGGCCCAAATACTAAGTTGTTTTGGGGGACTTTGAACAGATTCCTCATCAAAACCAGCCAATCTCATCATATTTTTGAGCCAAGATGTTGACCCAGCTTTATACACAGGGCACCAAACAAGATTCCTTTTTCTGTTAATAGTTGAAGATCAATAAACAATCTTTGAAAATGTTCTCTTCTTTCGAATTTCAATTGAAGAAAAACTATTCTCCGTACATACCTATTCCAGAAAAAATATGAATACAAAGGCGTTGGTGGCTCCTTGATGCTCAAGTCATTCGAGTTGTTTGTCCACTTGTACTTGCCAAGGTGAAACTGCTTACACAGTGTTTTTACAAGATCTGTTCTCTCCTTTATTTCCAAACCCGCAGCGGTCATTTCCAAATCATTTTCTGATAGACTACCAGTTTGGCTTTCCTTCACTTGTTTTAAACGCTGCGGGGAGGTCAGAGATTGGGTTTTCGATATTCCTAACTGCTTATCGTTCGGAATCCCTCTCAGCAAGGGAAGGACAGCAACTGTCCAGTAAATTGTTACTAGTAGACAGAAAAATGATAGACCAGCCAAAACTAGAATACAATGGATGATGTTTCGACGTTTGAAATTCATCTTTCAGTTGGGTGAGATCTGTGAGGTGTATCATGCAAAGAAGTGTTGGGGAATGCAATGAAAGCTGGTCATTCTTCATTTTAACATTTGGCAGATGTATTGATTTGTGTGACGTTAGTTCTCACGAACGTAATTATCTTCAGGCAATAATTTGACATTTTATGAAAATTGTGGCTTTTTGTAAATATGAAATGCTTTTAAGCTTCTTTAGGTTCTGGTTAACTTATGAGCATTAGCATAAGTCAAGTCATGAGCACGTTAACACAAATGTTTAGCACAACAGTAAACCTTCAAAAATGATAATTACATATCGTTTTCCTACAAACTGGAAGGCTGGAAGGCAAACACAATTATGTTCACGCTTCTTTTCTTCATCTCTGGATTCTTGAGATGCAACAGGTGATCTCTCTAACCCAACCATTTAGCTCATAGAATTAGCGCAGGTGGATTAGGTGTGCATTGTGCTATTGTGCATATTACATCAGAAGAGGCATGTCTTGGGATCAAGTGGCTTTTCTCAATACTTTATCCAAACAATGAACATCATATATAAGTAATTTTAAAAACATACATGCAAAGATTGAGACAAAGCCAGAAGAATAGATTTGGCATAATATAAAACGTGTTTTAAAGGCAGTTCCATCCAACTCATGGGTTAATAGTATTATTGCCTTCATCATCTCATCATGTTTTCAAAATAAAAAAATTTACTTCATTGTATGCCCTTTGATCTGATATTTCGTGCTAAGCTATGCCTGTCAATGGAACAATCCAAACAACATGTTTGGATTCAGAATAGATTGGAGTTATAATGAACTGTATGGATGATGGAACAACAAGTACATTTTGAGCATGGAAATTATAATCATTGTATTTTTTGTTCCTCTTGTTTTTCTTCTGGCTACCTTGCCTTTGATAATAATAGTCATGCAACTCAATTCATGCTAACACGCTATATCATATTATCATGTTCTCATTTTGAGGCAGTACAAAATCTACTATTCAAATATGAATTTCAAAGCATTGTTCTGCTGATATAGCCAAAAAGGAGGAAAATGACTGGCTAAATATTCAGCGTTCAATTCCATTTTTCTACCTGCCAGTCCTCCAACAAACCTCGTTCTAGCAAGCTGTCTATCTGGCAATAACAGGTAAAATCATGACAAAAGTACAATACCTAACTATAACAGGTAAACTGCTAAAACCTGTATTCACTACTACGCGTCGTGCATACCAATAATACCAGAATAGTCGAAGACGCAAATACTACATGGACAATTTAGCATCATTGCCGGAATTGCATGGTTTGTGCTACGGGCCAATATGAATACCTATATCAATACATAGTGAATCCTCATCACTGCTATTCTTATCCTCCTCATCAAACGAAGCGTCCCGGTCGTCCTACGTTAAATTATCAATGTTTGTCCTGCTGCTTATCACTGATCTCTCTACAGCGAAAAATATCTAGTTTCCATTTCTAAATATACAAGGAATGGATTTGCAGCTAGTGCAAGGCTGTCTTTACTCTGTTTCGTTCAATTGCTAACTATCTACGCGTCTGCCTCACGCAGCCTCGGTGACTGAGAGAGTCTAAAAGATCACCGTTAGTAGTGACTAGTGATGCAGAGCTCCATTGGACAGAATAATCATATCAATATCGTCACAACTCTAAAAAAAACAAGTTCCCCATCATCATTATCATATCAAGCATTGTAAGTACGACACGTAGCTTTGTGTATGTAGTCATGTAACAGAAGACAAGAAAAAATACGAAAACGACTAATTGCTGAGATCCACTCATCAGTCGGCTTCTGCTTTGCCACCCAAACGGTGTTGTTTCGTTAATGTGTCTTCATTTCATTAATACCACATCAAATCGTCATTAAAACAATCTAAATAGATATTTTTTGGAAAATTTGCTGAATAAATCTACTTGAATAACAACGTGCCCTAAGCCTGACATTGGGAAAAAGCCTAATTTAAATATTCCGTGTATGCATTTTAAAGAAGAGTAACGTCTTGTTAAAGTCATTTTATGCACATTAGTGTCAATAGAGTTATTATCAGCATTTTCCCGATTAGTCACCCTCTGTGTACCTGTACCAATTAACTGGTATATTCATTAATTTATTTAAAGAGCGTACAACCAGAATTGAGCCAGTTTTGTTTGTGACAAGCTAGCTAGAAGGCAGTGTTGTTTGAAATCCAGAGAGCGCTGATTGAACTGTTATTTTTGTTTCCGTGTTTTTTCTCGTTTAGTGTGCTTATCTTATCTATAAGCGCTTCTGTACCTGATTAATACAACGCTGGAGAAGTAAAATAGAAGACTGAAGCTCGGGGTCCTTTGTGTGCCAAAAGTGTTGCAGCTGAGAAAGTCATCATGAAACGAGGTAAGCGTTCTTTTGAGATTATACGGCAGAATAACATACAATATTCAAAATATTTCTTGTGCTGCATTATTTCTCTGTACTCTGCTGTTAAGTTGTAATTTAATTTGGTTGTTGTACTGCATGCATTGTTTATATTGTTGTCGAAATTTTTGCACGCATTTTCGTGCAATGATGAGTCATAATTCAAATAATTTTTAGGTAGTTCATCAGATGCATGTTATTCTGATGCACTAGCAACTTAAGTAAAGGTCAGGTATGACTCCAAAATTACATGTGTACAATTTTCAAGGATTTCCCCATGGGAGAGCAATTTTCCAAAAAATGAGTTTCAAGACATATGAATGGTGGTGGATGATGCATCAATGCATATTTGCTTATGTATAATACATCTAAATCTAGACTTGCAGAATCATAGTATACAATATATACAGGCCGAAAATTGTTCTCAAACATGCGACAGAAAAAGTACACTGAATAGATGAAATGATAATATTTAAAATCATAGTGTAACGTCCTTCGTTGCAAGCGTCTACCATCGTCACTGATGTTAGTAAGTATCATATATTAAAGTAAACCGGTCAAATGCATCAATGCATTCATGACGATGAGTTCTGGAGAGTCCATGAATTCTATTCAGGGTTCATTCTGTAATGAATTTAAAACTAAGCATTTCATTCTGTACGATGATACAAAATTTCCGTCGGAAGGCTATTATGAATAAGAAATTATAAAGTTTGCCAACATGCAATATCATTCATAGTCAGTCAGTTGTATTTTCACAAACATGGGTATATGAATTGAGAGTAGATTCATAATGGCACACTAGTGTGTCCTGTGTCATACGTTGGTAGTTATGCTGGAAATTGTTTAAAACGCTTTAAATTGGCTGGCATAAGTTTGTAACAATAAGAAATACAATAATATACCATATTTTTTCCAAATTTGCACTAGCTAGGGTAAATTTGCCGTTCACAGAAATGCTATTGTATGTGTATGAAAATTTTTCATTCTGCAATCCAACACACGTAGCAAGCATTAAGCTTTAATTGAGTCTGACACAGCATCAATTTAGGAATAATATGTACTGCATCTATTTTCACATATGGCGAACACGTAAATTCCAGTGTTCTCCAGCAAATTAATGTCTGATTACAATCGTACTTAATTTTGAATTCCAGCTACTTGGTTTTCACAGAATTTAATTTTAATTGTAGGGAACTCAACTTTGGAAAACACATGCTCCCAGTTTAAAATAAGCATTGCATCATCAGCAAATATTTTTAAATGCGCAACACAATAAAAATACATATGGTACCATTGTTCGTGTTTAAATTACTGATTGTACGGTTAATATGTTGACATTCATAGTTTGAATCTATTGTACATAGGTAAATACTCAAGTAGTACATTACATCGACTTATTCGGCATTTGAAAACTTTGTTATCTGTGTGGGAATAGAACATGTGTGCACCAACATTATATCATTTTTGCTTTGTTAAATTAACCACACATGCACACATTGTTTGTCATTGATAGTTTGAAGTATTTTTTATGAAAATGTTATAAAATTCATATATTATTTGTATGATTAGGCAGAAGTGTTTAAAAATACATGTATTCTAAATGAAATACATTAGATCAAATTGTTCAAATTGTTCTAACATTCTGAGCGCAGATGCGAATCCTAGCTCAAAGTATTCATAATGTCATTGGGCTTTCCCCTTCCTCAGTTTACAATGCCTCTACAGTTGTTAAAAAGACAAAGTATTTTTTGGCACGTACGAAACAAAGAAATTCAGCAAGTTTGACTAGTGATGTAGTAAAATGTGCTTGCTCCGCATCCTCAAAGAATGGTACGTTATACTGTGATTCATCATCAGTTTTGAGTTGGTTGGCATTCTCCAATTTTGCACAGTATAGCACATTACATAAAACTGTTTTATTGTTCCTCCTCACTTCAAATTTTGTATTCATCATCAGTAAAATAAAAATCTGTAGTTATGAGGAAAAAAACACGTCACCTTTTCTTTTTCTTCTTGTCTTTGCGCGTAGTTTTCCAAAACCATAAAATGTGTAATTATTCATAAAAAACAAACCGAGAAGCAATAAATATAAAAGATTTGCCCAGCACATTTTTGTCAAGTATCGTCATATTCTTTGAAATACAATAAAAGAGCATCGATATAACAAAATGGTGAGGAACTCGGGATTTGACGAAAATGTGCGATATGTGGGCTCTTTCATCGTCAAGATTTCCTATAAAGTTTTTGTTCTTGAAGCCTTTTAAGCGATTCAAACGTAGAGGTTATACTAATATAATAAAGAGATTTCTGGAAGAAAGGAAAAACCATCCAGAATCAGGATGCGTTTTAGATTTTTATCTTTTTATGAAAGTAGGTACCTATGCATTGGCATAATGAATTCCACGTTCCACGATATTGCCTGCATGGGTATTATGGTATTTACGTTTTAAAGCATGAAATGAAATTTTACATGGTTGTGTGGTGTTGTTTTGCATGTCAATCGCTGACAAATGGTAAGTTATAGACAAAATAGCATACTTATTTGATGATTGTTATTGTTAGCATCATAATCATCATCGCAGTCACAGCTAGCTCACAGGCTGTGTTATGATACATACTTGTCATTTCTAACAAATATTCTTCCCACGTCACACAAATTGAATAACAATGAGTTCTTTACATAACCTTCCTTTATGAAGCTCAAAGCTCAACCACCAAAACATTTTCTGTTCGTTAATGATCCAACTTATACTGTCATGATGGAAAATGCTTTTTCTTTTGTGAATAGTCACAACCACTAATATAGTAAGTATCTGTGACAAATAAGTGAAGAATGGGAACTGACGGGCGGATAAACACGGACGCTATAAAAGAGATTCTCTAATGATGATGATGAGAATGATGTTGGGCTATTGTCTGTGACGCAAATGGTAGAATAACAAAAGTGATTTGAGGTTGGAGTACACCTTTGTAAGGTAGGCAGGGATTTTCCGACTCCCCAATCTGTCAGTGGAAACGCACCACCATCATGGCCATCAAACTTTTAGCATTGCTTTTGGCTTCATTAATATTTTGTATTCGTAACGAAAGCGGACACTGTCACCTACGAATCTTACGATAGGCATATAATCTTACTGTCAACAATGTAAGATAACAATCTAAAAAGATGAAATTATAGTCGCTTGTTGCATTGTTTCAAAATAAGTATGCATTATGCAACAATTAGGTTTTAAAACAAAAGATAGAAAAGGATGAATTCTAATGTTGTTTAGTTGAAGAGAGAGTAGGTGTATAAATATTAAAAGGGTTTCTTTAGCTAGATCATGCATTCCATACCGGTAAAAAATAGAAAAGAAATATAAGTTATCAATCAGACTAATGCAAGGTATGACTGTGTGGATATTTGCTTCCTACCACCAGTACCGGTACTCGGTAGCAGTATTGTAGATAAAGAAAGTTTACACTAAGATTTGCTTTCCGTTGAAATAGGTCAGGGTTTACGGTTTCGACCTTATGATCTTCATGAAATGGAAATCCAATATTTATAATAAAAAATATTAACTGAAACTGATTTGGTAGATATGCTAAAGTGTCTTTTGCATTAAAAATTTGCATCATAGTAAAACGATGAACTACATTTAGCAAATTGCTGTGCCCCTAGAACATTTCAGTATTTCTATTATAAGCAATAATAGTAATTTTATGACCAACGTTTGGGATTTTTCTGGAACAAGGATGATAATAACAGTAAAATAGAATGGCTTTATGAGTAATTGTAATAGAAACTGAGTGTTATTACATACGTAGATGAGAAATCGTTTCTAGTTTTGATGTGCCTAAAACTCATAATAATGATTGCCATATTGCCAATAACTGGTCGATTGTCCATAATAATATTTGGGGTTTTGTGCAACTGTCGAATGTGGAAATATTTTATTTTCCCCTCCTTCCGTGGTTTGAATAATAGCATATACATTCCACCCACACACTACCGACCTTGGAACATATTGAATACTACGGAATGGAACTCGTCACTACAAGTATAAGTAGTTTTAAAGTTATCTTAAAGTTACGGTTGTAACCAGAACATGACAATTTCATTGTGACCTCATCCCAAAACACATGCTCTAGATATGCTCGTAAAAACGTGTACAACCATTGGTCGATAATTGGTATCCCATTCATAAACCAACAAACAATTATGGATTACGATATGATACATTGCTCTACAGAAAATTCAACAATGATAAATTAGTCAATGAACTATCACAATGATTGATGATGTGGAGTACAAGGTGTAATTTAGATTGTGATGTTACAGATATAAATCCTATTTTCCTACTTCCATCAAGTACGAAAATGCTATTACACTTTTATTCCCAAGAATTCCAAATCTGTGCACCTTCATCAAAAGATAAACAAAATGAGCGTTTCCAAAATTAATATGCTGAATCACGTTGTATGTCTTTGAACTTTCATCATTATCCAGGTCATTGAGAAGCCATGTAGCCAGAATTCACTAGCTTTGCATTACGCATCTTCTAAACGTATTGATACGGAAAATGTTTCACTTTTAGACATCTCAATTCTCCATATGAGTTGAAGCATATATTCATTTGTTGAAAATATGAAAATTTTACTGATAATTGCAGGAACGCTATCATGGCTGCTCCTGGCAGTGGTGGTATTTTCTTCTGCTGATGCCAATCAAGAATCTTTGCAGGCGGTGACTCGTGGAAATAATATTTTTAGTTCCAGACTCTACGATGTAAGTGAAAGCTGGACAGGGAAACATTTATATGAAAAGTCACAATAGCATATTTGGTATTGTCATCATGAATTTTTCTTCACAGGTTATTCGCAAGTCCAGCAAGGACAATCTCATCGTGTCACCCATCAGCGTGGCCACCGTACTTGCAATGCTGCAAGCTGGTGCCCGTGGGGTATCTAGTGAAGCTATTCGAAAGTCTGTCGAGTTCCCCGCCGACGATCAACTCAACTCAGGTTACCAATCCCTCCTGCAACAACTCCGTAGCGATGAGAATGTCACACTTGAAATGGTCAACAGGATCTATCCTGCAGAGGGCTACCGGCTAAATCCTCAATTCACCAACACCCTGAAAACTTATTACTCTGCGGAGCCACAACAGCTTAACTATGCCCAAAACGTGGAAGCTGCTAAGGTCATCAACTCTTTCGTTGCGAATGCGACCCACGACAAAATCCATGATTTGATCCAGTCCTCCGATTTGGATGACAGCACCAGACTTGTACTCGTTAACGCCATTTATTTCAAGGGTCAGTGGAAGAATAAGTTTCCCACGGAGGACACCCAGAAAATGGACTTTTACACGAGTGAAACCGACTCTATAAAGGTGGACATGATGAGATTGGAAACTGATATGCTCTACGGGGACATTCAAGAATTGGACGCAAAGGCTGTATCACTCCCATACAAGGTGGGTAAATATTGCTTCTTCGTAAATACACTTCTATAATGGAATATAATTTGTTATGAGAAACTATTTGCCTTGAAAACTTTCAGGGCGACCGTTTGAGCATGATCATTCTGCTGCCAAACAAGCGTACTGGTCTTGTCGAAATGGAGGACAAGCTCAAGAATTTCCCATTGGAGAGAATCGTGGAGAAGTTGAGGGAACGTAAGGTTCAGCTGTACCTGCCAAAGTTTAAGCTTGAGTCTACCATCAATTTGCAAGATCCTTTGACCGAACTCGGACTTGGAAACATTTTCTCACCCGCTCAGGCTGATCTCTCTGGAATTCCAGTTGAAGAGTTGAAAAACAAAGAGAACTTGTTTGTCAGCAAGGCTGTACAAAAGGCTTTCATTGAAGTCAATGAGGAAGGTAGTGAAGCTGCCGCTGCAACAGGTACGCATGTTTTGTCTTTTATTTGAGTAGTGCCTATTTTCTTTTCTCATCTCTATCATTAGATGTCCACATCTTTCACTACCTCTTCTTTGTTGTCTATCACTTTTCACTATATTTTGTCACTAACCCCCTTTCGGTAGACTTTTTTAGTGCTTCGTTTTGTTTTGTCACTTTTGTCATGTTTTACTAAACAATCTTTGGTTAGCCCCATGACATACTACTTATACACAATTTACTGCAGTCTATAGTAACTTTAACAAAGATTTATTTTGGTTTCAGTTAATTTGTGCTTGCTTGTACTTATGCTTGTGAGTTTGGGGGTGGGGTAGAAAGTATCAAATGAACTTGTTCTGCCGACATAGTTTGTTATGCTTTTCTTTCGTTAGTCAGTGCAGCCATTGCATATAATTGAGGTGGTTAAAGTTGCATGTTAATATCGTTTAAAATTATTAGCGATATTTAAAACTGCATATATTATCCCCATACTTAAGCATAAATGGCTTTATCTTGTACACAATAGGTGCCTTTTTGCCTGCTGCAGTCATCATTTACACACATAAATACGATGAAGTATACATGCATTTACATGATCTCAAACGAAAAACGCATGGACAATTTTAATTAGGAACACACGCATGCAATAGATAATCATTCAGATATAGGTTTAATGCTCTCTAATAATCACAAAAAACTTGCTCCATCCTTTGCCTCAAGGAACTTATCTAAAAGGCCTTTTTGTTAACTTTTTTCTTTAAATTCTACACGTTACATTTTAAAAACATTTGTAATCTAAGCACTTTCCTCCACTGAAAAGTTTCAGCTCACTCCATTTTTTTGGAGTTGTAGATCTACTCATGCACAGTCCTTGTGCGAATGATATTAAGATATACTATCAAATTTTTGCTTTGTATTTTTATCCATGCTTTTTGCTTGTTGTGGTTCCAGGGAAAGTAATCAGAAAAAGATCATTGGAGGAATTCCCTATTGTCAGGGTGGACCATTCATTTCTTTACGCAATAGCTACAAACATCGCAAGTGATGAAAATGATAGAGACTTAGAAGCTACATTATTATTTGCTGGAAGAGTTATCGCACTAATTAGTAGTGGCATAGCCGATGCTGAAGATGCAGAAAGAGTTGTCAGAGATGAGTTGTAAACGTGACATTGCGTAATCTAATTCTAGTCAAGTTGAAATCTCTAGTTTTGATGAATTCATAAAACCGTTTCTTTTCTCATGCTAACCATTTCCATGTCCTGTAATCTTAAGATTGTACTGTAAGGCAATATCTATGTTTAGTATTTAGCCTCAATAAAGACTCGAACATTTCCTGTTTAAAATCTATATTTCTATCATCTCTGAAACTGTTTGCCATTTACATATTTTATAAAAATGAGTTTTCAAATAGTCAACATATTTTGTAGGATTTGTTGTACAGGAGCGCATTGCATCCCTACCTGTAATTACCGCACCAGTTATCATTAGAGCTGATCATCCATTTTCCTCCTTGATTCTCAAACTGAACGATGAGGCTACTAATGACGGTGACGCTGATGATAGCGTTGTCGTTGAAAATGACGGTGGAAGTTTTCCATATTCCCTAATTTTCCGAGCTGTGATAACTAACCCCATTAACGACGGAATCACTGATGAAAAGATCCTAAATAATAGCATGACCAATAGCGATTCTAGTTTGGTGGTGGGAAATAGCAATAAGCTTACTGGTGAAACTTTATCCAAGGAGCAAGGCCATATAACCTACCTTAATAGAAAATACATAATTTTAAATAGACACCATCAACACCACACACTTATGTCTCGAGAAGTTTGAGTTACTGACTTCAAGTTCAAGATTAGCTTATGTACTTTTGTCCTTTTTCGTCATTATAGTTGATTGACTCAATCGTTAAAAATTACAAGATACCTAAACTTAAAGATTCCAAGCTGTACACAAAATGACACATGCATTGCACGATGTTGTGGACCTAGTCCAGGTTGACTTTCGTTCAGTCAGTCAGTACTGTTATGTATGTTGCTTTTGCAGGTCTGACAGTGTCTTTGACTTCATTGGTCATTCCCAAGACGTACAACTTTACGGCAGATCACCCCTTCTCGTTTGTCCTTGTCGATAGTTCCGAAGAGAAAAACATATTGTCCCTGTTTTCTGGAAGGGTTGTAACTGGGGTCTAGTGCTATTAGCTTGCAGTACAGATATAGGAAGAGCATTTGTTTCTAATTAGGCTTCCATCTTTTTTGGTGTGGTGTTTTTTGTTGAATTTGCTGTTCAAAATAGTCATGATATCTTGTCTACGTGTAAACCCTTTTGCATTTTTATAAATTACTAGTATCTAGACCTTGCATAATAGAAAGGAAATATAAGTTTTCAAACTATCATTAAAAAAGCTCATCTATTGAAACGATATAAAACACGTGAGGTCTAAAGTAGTAGTCCCGTCCTTTGTATTAAGTAATTGTTGGTCCTTCATCCCCAATCGTAAAGACAAACCAACCATTCATTCAATCCCTTAATATTTTATTCGTCATATTCTATGATATTGAGAAAAATCTTTCAGAACATATTCGTTTATTCTATGCCAGACTTTCTATAACTGATCTTGGGATTATAATGAAAGCCAAATTTTGTAATTCAGTGCTCACTTACTGCTTTTAAATACCAACAAGTAATTTATCAATTATACAATAGATAGACTTTTCAAATGGTCATTGAGAAGTGTGACAAGTAAAGTTTGTTTCATTAATATTAATGAATGTGGTTGATCGACATACATGCTCACTGCTCATCTTATACTTCGATTTTGGAACATTATTTCGTTTTCTAAATGTTTCTCGAACAGAGCAGAGTTGTCTTCTAGCCATGTCCTATCTCTTGTGTCAGAACTTAAAAATTTTCCAATTCCAAACCTTTAAGCCTATGATTCATGGAGTAATGTTTTATGGAATGTTTTTATCTTGAAATGCACAGGAATAGCTGTGGCGATTGAGATGGCATTCGTTGATTATCCACCCGTTCCCGTACTTCAAGTTGACCATCCATTCAACTCCTTTATCGTTTTACAAAAAGCTAAACATACTTCTGAATCAATTGTACCACTTTTCTCTCAACGAATTAATCAGTTGCATTAAAACTGATTGACGAACCAAAGAGTGCCGACATTGCATTACATTACAATTTGGACAAATTAGGAACTAGTAACATTTTAAAAATTTAGTCGTCCTGTCTGTGAGTAACTTACAATTGTTCTTAAAACAAATATTTTCTAGATAGACGAATCTCGTATATGAATACATAATTAGAAAGTTAGTCAAACGTTTTGTTTAAGTTTACTTCTAGCCTGATATTTTTATGGCAGGATTCCATGCGGTCATGTTGATGGCAGTGCAACCAGTAACTTTCCACGCTGACCGTCCTTTCGTATCCATAATTTGTCTTCGGTCACAAGAGACGGGACAACATTCCCCACTTTTCTTTTCAAAACTGGAAAAGATTTCCCACAACGCATGATGTTCTGACTTTATGAGATGATTGTATAGAGTATGTATGTATGCAAAGCCCTGAAAATAATTCATTTTGGACAATGTTTTCTTTGATTAATTTTTAACGATGAAAGAGATATGAACTATGTCGACATATTTTAGTGTGAGTCACTGCTGTGAATCCACATGTCTAGATTGGATATATCTATATCCACATGTCCACAAATCGCAGGAGATTTATCGTTGGTTATTGACTTATAGGTGTTTAATTCAGTTATTGGGCATGTTTCCAAATTGTACTAATAAGAGAATAGATTGATTCCTTTTAATTTTGTCCAGTTCTTCCAATTACAATGATTAAAATAATGCTTGTCCAGAATTTTGTTTATCATTTAGAATTCATTTGGTTCGGGTTTGGCCCATGTACAGTTGACCCATACCTTTTGAAACTAGTATTACGTCTATCTCTATTGATTTTCTAGACATCATACTTCCAGCTGGCATGTCCTGGCCTTTAATACCGCAGCCGGTTGTTTCTGCTGATCATCCCTTCTATTCCATAATTGTATCCAGCAAACCTTTGACTCCTGTTTTCACTCAAAGAGTTTACAATATAAAAGCTATTTGATCGATGAATCTTGAGTTCATGCTCATCTCATTAATTTTTCCAGACTCTGAAAAATCTAATTGCTAAAATATCTGAATTATCAAACATTTAGTCTTATATCGTGAGTAGTAGTGTGTGAAATATAAAAGCTTTCTATGTATTATAAGGTCTTGTAATACATGCGCAATTTAAAAAACAGAAGACTCATCACACTTCTTTCTAAAATTATAAAAGTGTTTGTCCTAGTCCACGTGCTCCAATTTTTATTTTATTTAAAATGTAGATTGCTATGTCTTAAATGCAAATAATCAGTTAAAAATTGAATCGTAAGAATGATTTTCGTGCACTCAGGTATAATGGTAACAAATAAAAGAATTCTCATCATGCTCCCTGTTCCTGACCTGGTTGTTGACCATCCTTTCCTATCACTTCTCGTCGTTTCTCCCAATGCAAAAGACGGTGTCCACCCAACGAATTCTGCTCCCCTCTTCATTCAACGTGTTAAACAAATCCAGATTTAATTACTCAATTATGAAAATACTTTCATACGTTAATGATTTATTTCTTGGTTTCACACATTACATATTTTCCGAATTAATTTTCAAAACAAATGTTCAATTCAAAACGTCATACTCATTTAATTCTTGTCTTGTCCAGTCCAGTACGTTTCCGAAAAAAAAAACAAGTACTATTATCAATTTTGTAAGAAATGTGAATTACTCTTTTAAAAAACATTTTCTACTCTCAAATCTAATAAATGTTTAATATATCAACCAAAAATTTCATCTTTCACAGCTTTCCAAGCCATTGCCTACTCCATGCCCCTTCTCCCGACTGTAAGCGTGGAACATCCATTTATTTTCCAAATTGTTAAGCACAACAATCATCCTTCTTCCTCCACTCCCCAATTCAAACCTCTTCTCAGAAGAAAAGACAAAAAAACTTTGGTTAAACCCTCCTCCGTAACCAACAAACGTACCAGTTTTGTTCATTCCGGACTTTCTGAAGACGGTGTTGGGGATGATGGGGAATTTGTTGTTGGTGGAGGCTCTGATGTGATCGGAAATAATCCTGTTCGTTTGTTTGCGGGTACCGTGGTCAACGTTAATAACTATGAGTGAAACTTACAAAAAGTTACGACTTTGCAATTAAGTTATACCCTATTTATTCCAACCATTCAAGCTCAATTTTAATTCGACCAGTTTTTCTCATTTTGCACAAACGATTCAAATAAAAATACATCAATAATTCCGCATACTGAAAATATCATAAACTTAGCTGCCAAAGACTGGAATTCTAATAATACATTGAACGATGCATTTTCATGCATGACATTATTATTGACTACTATTAAAACACATTTTGCATAGTCTGAATACAACTTAAATTGGATGGAATAATTTGTACATATCGTGCTATGCATTTATCTCCCTTTTGGCACTTAGAGCCACCTCAAAGTAAACTTTTCCAGCTATTTATGTACAACGTAACACAGTTGATGTTTTGGATATTGTATTTACCCGGGGCAATCTAAGAATTTTAATTTGTGACCTATTTTTGCACAACCACTTTGCATTTGCATTACTTTATTGATTTGTTGTAGTGATCATTAATAATGAGTAGAGTAGTAAATTTTTCATAATAACATGATGAGCCATTATGTGCCTTTGCTGACAGAGGATGCAGTTCGGCTCGTTCAAAATTTGTGACTCCAGCACTGTAAATGTGTTGTAAATGGAGTACATATACCAACTTGCATTTAATGTTTTATTTTATCTCCTAATCACATCTTTTGTATGCTGCCGCTCCTTTTGTGTTTGTATAATTTAAGGGAAGTGGGAATTGATTGGTATGTGTCAAAATTTATCACTTCAGCTACATTCTACTTTTTCGTCCATTTTTAGGAGTCAATGTCATGTCACGGTCAGGTTTCATGCGCCACGAAATCACAGTGGAACATCCATTTATGGCAGCCATTATAGATAAGCAAACAAGTAATCGCTTGTTCATGAGCGCGGTGACATATCCAAGCGAGATCAATTACAGCAGAAGTCTATTTTCTGGCGACGACGTGAGCGCAGGAACGACATCCGCATCTCGCACGTCTATCCTTCTTATCTGTCTTATGCCTCTTGCTATTCTACTAATGTCCTCATCGTTATCATCACTATTTACTTCATAATTGTCCAAAAGAGTACATTAGCCTAGCATAATTGTTAATTTAAATGCCATTTTCGTTAGCTTTGTAAACAATTTACCACAATATGCAACACATACTATGCAATTGAACACACTGATCAAAATCTGAATAACATTTTGCAAGAATATCTAGTGATAATTTGACAAACCATTTTGTACAAACCACCAGGATGTATACTTTATACTAAACCAATCATGAGTCATGAACTTGGTGTAATATGTAATCACAGCTATTTTATTTTTTGCGAAACAAAATGTGTATTTAAGGCTAATGTTCGCTGTGCATTATAGTAAATCTGAAGAACAAATGTTTGCTGCTACAGAATCTCAACCTCCGACATGAATGACTATATTTGTTTACCGTTAAAATTGTTTCAAAATTTTACCAGAATGCTAATCCATTCCATATCTAATCCAGTTTTATTATCGAAAGCAGGAATGCCAGAGTTGATACAAAAATCATGACACTATTTATGAAAGCATTTATTTGTCCTGTTCCTTGTTATAAATGTTCGACAAAATATTTTGAATTGATTATTAGTTACCTTTAGATTTATAGATTATAATACATACTCTTTATTAATAAAATATTCTATCGATTCTTTAGTGGAAATAAAATTTACGTAACTTCTACCCTCACGTAACGTCCTATTTTATGTCTATGTGTTCTGTTAACTGCTACTTTATGGACCACATAAAAAATACGTTAACCCTTCATACAACTAACTTGATCACGTGCCTAATTTATCTTTTCTAATAGTTTTTGTTTGGGTTAAAGGCGTAATTGTCCTCGCGTGGCACCATTCTCAAAAGCAAGGTTAATTTATCTTTCTCCTCACATGCATGCGTCATGCGTTGCATGAATATATTATGAATACACTGAAGTAGTCTCTAGATGTGCAATTGGCTTAGACATTTTTAGAAAGTTATGTTGGACACTATACATTTAACTGTTTTCTCCTCTCTAACATTCATTAACTTTAACATTCATCTATAAATGTCAACTTTGTGGAATGCGGAATACAACTTTCGTGTAGAAATAGTTCATCTTTTCTTTATTCTTTCTATCCTTTTCAATTTAAACTGTCTCTTGTGGAAGAACTACCTAGAACTAGATAAATGAAATTTTAAGTTAATTATTATTAAAACTGGTTCCTCTTCCCACCACTTTCATGACACCTGATAAATACAGCTTTTGGAATCATGCCGCTCAGCGCAATTTATCCAGACGAACCTCTAACGCTCACTGTGGACCATCCTTTCATTTCCACAATTTATGAGGAAAGGACAAGCTCATCTTTGTTCATTTCTACGCTTATCAATCCCACGCAAACAGCGACCACATTTAATAGCCAGAGTGAGAAACATACAGGAAATGGTCATTCTGACACCGACGGGAGCAGCAGCGCCACCAATACATTTTCTTCATCGACTAGTGCCTGGAATTTAGTCTTGCAACTATTCTTTCTTGCATTAGGAATACTTCTGGTTTAAAGAAAGAAACTTTGAACTGAATTCATAATCTTCCTTTCCCTATATCGATTTTTAATGTTTCCAAACATTTTTAATTTTTTTACACACGATTTAATTATTATGAACAAGGTTATTTAAGTGCTTACTGTTTTTATTATGGTATTATTTGTTTATTGATATCGCTGTTGTTATTTAAAGGTGTCGTTTTCATAACGAGAACTCACATCAAACGCTACCAGATCATGGTTGATCATCCCTTTTCTGCGATGGTAGTAGATCATAGTCTAACTAGCGATCAGTCTACAGATAATAATGACGAATATTTTAACAATGTTCTCTTTCGGACTGCGTTTATCAAGCCCCGGTCTTCATGAAATGACATAAAACTATTGATTTTAAAATGAGCTTAAATTGTGACAACACCATAACTTACATATGATTTTTATTTTATATGATAAAATATTAAGTGTTTAAGTATCTATCAGCTAACAACATATGAACGAAGGGAAATAAAGTAGTAGCGTGTTTTTGTATAAAAGAAACGCATTTTTGTGGCATTGGATGATTTGCTTCGGGTTTGTCATTTCCATTCATTAAACATCATACCATCATCGATCCATATAGTTTTGGAAGAAAGCCTTTAAAAAGCGTGCTATAATTGACTCGAAATATTTAAAATATGCATGTATCATTTTCCCGCATGGGTGTAAACATTTTTCTCTTAATCTACTTGGTTATAATGAACGAGTTTCATCTTCACTCGGGATCGGGAATATGGGTAGTGCATGCATTTGGATTGGGTTTCATTTTTTATTACTTCTAATCTCATTTCCAATGATCATTTAGTAACATGAAATTATGATAAAATTGCCATAAATGTATTCAGTGATTTATGGACGTTTATATGAGGAATTACATACCTACATACTATTCGAAAAATATATTATTTGTAATTTTCACACAGGTTTTACATTCACTTACTACTCGCATTACCAACCCAAACTACTCAAATTCAGGGCTGATCATCCATTTGTTACTAAGATTGTGTCCGAAGTTCACAGACAAAGATCCTCCTTAATTTTCGGCGAGCATGCTACAATTACAAGTGAAGAAAATAGCGTATTGTTCACGGCTCGCGTGAAAATGCCAGTATCCCGCAATTCCCGCTTTAACTATTGATAAGTTATAGTTATTCTACATCGTTTTTTACGTACTACTATACTTTTAATTAGCTTATACTGTTGCATTGTAATTACTATGTGTTCCACAGTAAGTTTGAAAGTATTACACTACGCATTTTATGGATTTTACTAACAATGATGACTAACACTTTACTTTTATACCTTCAAATAATACGGATGAAATTAAATGCAAAACGGTGAGTTTTTATGCAAGTTTTGTTTTTAAGCTTGCTGAAGCTTGAAATTTTGTTGATATGCATGGCAAATATAAAAAAGTGGTATCACTTTAGCCGATTGACAGTTTGATTTGAACATTTTATATAAACTCTAATAAATAAAAATATTCGATTTCTGATTTTCTTTTCGTTCTTTTTTGAGTGTTTTGTGATTTTAGCAATAATTGATGTTTTAAAATAACTGGGCAGAGTGATTTTATGTTATGCGTAATTTTATGCATAATTCACAAATTTCATAAAATGTTCTAAAATATTTTGGGAGAATATTCAAGCATTATACAATTTATAGTGAAATGAAATTAATCAGTTTTGTCCTTTCGTTTTACGCTCAATCTCGTTCCTCTTGCCGTAACAATTGCAAACTATGGGATGGCAATATTGGACACACGATATTTTTGCAGGATTCATCATGATGGCTAGATCGTTTGTCTTTTCGCTTGAATTGTATGTGCAACATCCTTTCGTTTTTATGATAACTAACCATGAGAAAATCAAAGCAAAGAGAGCAAAGGACACAAGATTTTGGCTTAAACTCTTCTCTGGGAGATGTGTCCATCCGATTGGAAAAGGGCTACAGGCCAAGAATGGTGACAATCGTACACACAAACTTAAATCTATCATTGTTTAAATACTAACTATTGTCGATTTTATCAACTTCAAACTTACAGCATGTTCTGGATTTTCTTTTTTAAATACTTTAACCCTTCCAGACTTTTAAACTTTAATGATATATTAGGTACTTTCTAAACATTGCTCTCAGTCACGTAATTAAATTTAATGTTTTCGATATACATTATATCTACTGTATTTTATTCAACTTCGGACTTTGGATAAAGAAACGATTTTAAATTTAATTGAGTGTCAAAAAATCATGGCTCTTCAAAACAATGCTGTAAACTAATTGGCAGAATTAGCAACAAACAAAAATCTAATGCCTGAATTATTCAAAAAACATTATGCATCTTGTTTTCATGAGAAAAAGCACGCAATTCATTCGGTAAGTAAAACTCTAATGCATATGAACGATTACATTTTACGAGCTACACAACAACAACGTGACAGAAAACCGAAACGAAGATGGGATTTCGAGATTTTCAGAATGTATTTTCACGAGAAAAAATGTACAAACGCTCGCTTTATTAGCCGAGCTATTATTATGTTAAAATTTTAACAAAAAAAATTTGAGGAAGAAGATTCTGCTGGTAATAGCTCTACAAAGGGAAGGAGATGATTGCATGGTCATGGCCATGCAACAAAGATTCTTACTTGAGATTTTGAGATGATGAAGCAAGGTACTTTTACGTTTACGACGCACACAAGTAGAGACGCTCTTCTCGGAATCCGCATCTACAACAATTACCGTCATTTCTTCTCAATGATTGCATTTAAAGCTATTTTTCATACTCATCTAATAATGGCGTTTCGAGCATATAAGAAGTTGGTCGTAAGTTACCTTTAAACATATATACTTATGTTCTCCTATTCATTATCTCCTTATATTGTGCACTTCATTGTTACATAATTCAACAAAGTAAGTAGGATTTACTTGGCTTTTCAATTTTTCAACAATTTCAAGGTACAGCATTCTAGATACATGGATAATCCATCCCTACCGAGAATTTTATAGGCATGCATGCTACCACTACAAAGCAAAACACGTTTTTTTGTAAGTTTATGATCTTTTGAACAAAAAAGTTATGTCTCGCCTAAGTATACATGGCATGGAAGATGATGAAGGATAAAGATGATCGAACCATGAAGATGAGGAAGAAGTGCACCGATGAAAAGGTAAGTAAAAACTCCGAGAGGTTTAATTTAATGGATTTTCTTGAATCGACTTTCTTTGCTTCTTCGCTGCACTGTTCAAGTTGACTGCTAGTGTGAATAGTGTTCCACTGACAAATAGCATATTGCAAGGAACGGAAGGAACATACAACAGTGACGAAATAATCTTTTTAGCAGATTTTACATTTTATTAAAACAAATATATGATGATATCCAGAAATTCTCCGTTTGCTTTGATTGGCATCTTACTGGTGTGCTTTTATAAACCTGAATTTGTGCAGAGTGAAGTGGCAACTACGAACAATCAACTTGCATTGAAGCTTTACTATGTAATCCATTCATTCAAATATAATTTGATTATGTAAATGTGGTTATCTAAATCTAAGATTCTTACACAAAATTTGAAACGTGTCATTTTGGGAATTTATAGCATTTAGCGAAAAGCTCAGATGGCGACTTTCTCTTCTCCCCCTTTTCCGTCAGTAGTCTTATCAGTGTGTTGGGAAGCGTGGCTGGACCAGGGACAGCAGAGAGAATAACTGGAGCAATGGAGTATTATGATGACTACCAAGCAGTTACAAACGATTACAAAAGGATTCTCATAGAATATCAGGTAAAAGACTAACATTTTCTCTTTTTCACTCTAATTTCGCTTGGATGATTTAATAATTTCATTTTCCAGCGGCTGCAATCACTCAATCAATCTAGTATGGAACTCCAACAGAAGGACGATTTGAAACTTAGCATGGAATTCAAGCACCTTCTCATTAAATACTTGTTTGACATTGCCCCATTGAAATTTGTCACTGGGTACGGCAAAACTCCGAATACCGAGGATAGCTACATGACCACCATTTTAAAATTGGGTGAGAGCATATAGCCTCTTTAACATTAAAGGAATAATTCTGCGCAGTTTAAAAAAGTTCTGAATCTTAAAACAGGAAACCGTACTCAAACTGACATTGACCAACTGCTCCAGTTCAAAAACACGCTGAACTTCAAAGGATCATGGTCTCACCCATTCAATCCCATTACCACCCGGCCCAGTCCCTTTTACAATATGAGTCGTCGTCCTTATCTTGTCGACATGATGTTCCAAAGAATGGAAGTTCCCTATGCAGACATTGAATCTCTTGACTGCTCTGCAATAGCCCTACCCTACAGACTTAACTACACTGCATCTGGTGAAGAAGAGCCAGAAAGTCGCTTGGAACTCTTAATATTTCTTCCTAACTCACTTACAGGACTCAATGATTTGGAAGCCAAACTAGTTCAGCAACCATTTTCACTTACCATGCGTGAATTCCGAGAGAAAAAAGACTTATTTGTGTATCTTCCAAAATTTCAATTAAACTCCGAGCTGGATCTTAAACCAGTTCTGAGGCAGGTCGGACTGGATTCACTGTTTTTGTCAGATACATCGAATTTCTCCAAGATTTTTCAAGACAATGTCGCAAGGAAGAAGACTGGTCAGTTTGGTGTTTTAAAAACTTCCCACTTTGGAAAGTTTTCAGTGGACGAGTTTGGGACTAACGGTTGGGCTAGAGGATTTCTTGGCTCGCAGCCAGCAATAAACAAGCACATCAGTCCTGATGTTTTCCGTGTTGATCGGCCATTTGTTGGAGTTTTGTATGACAATGAGCGCAATATGGTTTTACTCATGTTCAGAAAAATGGAATTTGAGTCTATTGATCCAAACAGAATTGCTATTCCTGATGCATTAGCAGAATCATAAAAATTGTAAGATCATGAGAAACAAAACTTGCACTTGGAAAAATTATTTATTTATAGATAGAATTCTCCAAAACTATAACCTAAACATTTTATAGCATCTTACGTTTGCTGCCGAATAAATCATTATATAGTATTGATCCTATATACTACGTTTGTTATTATGCCTAGATATTCTACGTAAATATTTTAAAACATGCAACAAGTCTACTTAAGCTTAATATAATCTAATCTATATATAATGATCGATATTATTAAGAATATTGAAAATAATTGTCCACTCATATGATTACTTGTTTAGAAAAAATAATCCATATTACTACGTTTAGTTTCCGATTTCCCATCTGTCGGGGAATGTCTCTATATTTTCTACCAGTCCATACCCCATTACCTCAAATGATTCCAAGATTCCATTTATATTAGTGGTAAGGGTATTTGTCTCAGTTTTGCTCATGTATCGCCCTTTCACGGATGCAGTCTGCAAAGGAACATAATATGATTCACACATCATGTAAATATCGAATCAGGACAAGCATAATATTTTTTTAAACATAACAAAAACTACAAAACACATATTTACCGTAAATGCAACTGGTTTGAATATATCCGGTTTCCATTTCACAGCAATCACATTTCCTCCATAGGTGTCATGCAAAAAAACAGCCAAGTGACCAAACGAATCCCGCAAGTCCTGCAGGTACATTTGAGTGGGGTCAAAATCCGCGATTGGAATGACATCCTCTGCTTTCTTCTTGTACGGCTTAAACACTAGTGGATTACCCAGACTTTCTACACTTTGATTAGCCCTCGGATTCATTTTAGGCTTTAGTCGGATGAGTACATCCAGATCTCTTGTAACCGGCGAAAAAATTACTTTCAACGATGAATAGTTCTGTATGACGCGTTCACTATCAAATTGACTTTCCATAATAGTGAGCGCCACTTCTGCAAGACGTTTTGCTCTCTTGAGAAGAACAATTAGCAAATTCTTTGTCCAAACAGAACCCTTCGGATCAAATGGTGTGGCTATGAATAGACATGGGAGCGTAGGTCTCATTTTTACAAATTCCAACTCTATAGCAGCAACTTCATCAGCAGTCCACTTTTCATTGAAGTTGATTATAATGGGGACAGCATGGAAATCTGTCTTGGCCAAAAAGTAAAGGAATCTTTGAAAACCGACTTGTGCTTCGCTTGGAAAACTCAAGTGAGGAGCATAATTGAGGAAGAGATACGCCACTAGCAACTCCACGCATTCTTCAGTAATGCGACAGTCAGGCTCCTCCAAATTGCGATTGTACTCCCACGGAGACGCCAGTAGTAACTGGGACGCTATCCACCTCTTCGCCAGACGACATGTTTTGCCAAAAGCTTCATATTGTAAGTGAAACGAATGTAGAGTACTTGTCAGCTGCGGTAATATCAACGCTTCACGCTCCATGCGAAGAGACTCTTGATTTTCACGCGTCCTTAGGACGCCATCAGCACCACGCAATTGGCGGAGTAATGTCAACTCCCGGAAGTATGTTATCTTGATCCTGAAAACGAATCCATCCTTTAAAACGTCCAGGTACCTGGCGTATGGTTGCACAGTCAGTCCAAACTTTGCCTGTAGAAGCTCTCCAATTTTGATAAGAAATGCACATTTCAGTCTTTCGATTGCTTTCATGTTATCTGGCCACTGGCCACTCGTTTCCAGATGAATTATTACACCAACAGGCTCAACATACTTGGGCAGCTTCTTAGAAACCAGTGATTGTGAAGTAGTGACAGGAATCTCTTGCACTACTTTTATTTCTTCATCATCTTCTACAAGCTCTTCATTCGCACCATTTTCTTCAACGCTCTTCTTGACATCGCCTTTTTTAATTAGTAGCGCTTTTCTCTTGGGATGTTGTTCGGTTAGCTTCTTGTTGATGAAGTAAGTTTGTGGTGGTGTAGGCTGAATATGGCTGAATCTTAAAACAGCAGAGGTCCCTTGTACAGTAGATATTTGAAGAGGGAGTTCCTCCAACTGTCTTAATATTTTGGAAAGTTCGTCAAAAGTATTGGACACATTTCTCGTGATATCATCGACCGAGAAGAATTCTTTTTCTTCGGGTGTGGAAGGTGTAAGCTTCTTCATTACCCTTCGGGCCAATTTTCCCTTCAAGTAAATTTTCTTTCCCTGCTTCATATTTTTGTTGCCTTTTGCATCAACTTGGTCCGTTATTGCAGCAGGCTTCAGTTTTAGATATTTACTTTCAACAAGATCTTCAATTTGCTTGTCAAGGTAAGCGTTCTCTCCCATAGTGTAGCTCAAATGTCTTTGTAAGATGTAATGTAGCATTTGAAAGCAAAGTCTTGATTTCCCCAGATGACTGATATTTTCCAGAGACACGCATTCTTTTAATGTACCATCTTTGAATCTACGGAGCTCTGACTTGTCTCCCCAAAATTCCTTGAACTGCTGTACATCAATTTCTGCGTCTGATTCGCACTTCTCTATTATTTTTTGGGAAGCTTCTCTGTTGATATTCAATCCAAAGTGGATGAAACTCGGAAAATAACTTGGCATGGGAGTAGAGACAGGCCAAAGCGGAGTTGGCGGAAGTTGACAATCTAAAATGGTTATACGTCGACCAAGGCACTTTTCGATTAGATTCCCCAAGGTGGAGGCAGCAACTGGATAAATGAATCCCGAATGGTCCAAAAGGGCAATTTCGTGCTCTGATTTTTTCTTGAATGAATTTTCTAAGCGTCTTGCTGCAAACCTGTAAATTAAACTTTATTAATTTTCGTTTCGCTGAAATTGAATGGTGAAACTTCATTCCTTGTCAAAATACTTACCTAAATACATGGTCAAAGTTCATCAGAAATTTGACCTTTGTAGTAAAGAGTGACAAGAACCCTGTAATATTGCGCTTATCTATGATTGCTATAGCCTGCCTAGCGTCTTCTTGAATTCGTTTGTAGGTCAACTTGGACATATTTGCGGTCAAATTAACCAACCCAGTTTGATCCAGGAAGACTACGTCCCATTGTAGTTGTGCAAATTTAATGGAATCTAATTCTGCACAAAAACCAATTCCTCTTTCGGTTAGATCCTCGTGAATGAGGTTTACGAAGAACATGCGGAGTAGTTGGAGTGATGACATGCTGGATTTGATGCGGTTCATGTGGAACAGGTAATGCACAAATTGGGCAACAATGAATCCCGAGAAGCCACCGTAACTCTAAACAAACCATAACACAATATATTGAAATTAGGAATCATGCTTCCGATTAATTAAAAGTAATATATAAAAAGCGAACTTTCCCAAACGAACCTCTAATAATCCACGTTGAGCCAACCAAACTTTTATGAGCTTTACAGCATCTTGGTATTTGGGATGGGAGCATAAAAAGGATTGAATTGAATGATTCATCTCTACTGCTAATGAATCTTCCAAAATTGTAAAGTTGTAGTGTTGTGTACTCGTCTCAGGGTCTGGAAACATATTCATGAAACAGTCGAATTGTCATTATAGTAAAATACTGTATATTATTTGAATGATATTTATTTTAATGTAATAACACTATATGATTTACCATCTTTGGGTTTTTCCTTCTTAAAGAAATGTTCATATCTCAAATTGTTTTTGTCACATGCTAATTTACTCAGTCTAAAGAACGACTGTGGTGGTACAGCTCTGATCAAAATCGCAATGTCTTCAATCTCCACGCTCACCACAGGCTTCAAGGGATCCCCATTCGCCAAAGTAAAGTTGACCATACAGCCCCCTCTCTCCATCAACTTCTTTGCCACAATCCCCAGATAAATTGCTCTCTTCACATGATACTTGTGATTGAGAAAGTCACTCTTGTGCAAAAAGTCCTCAGGCATTTCCAAAAATAGATCGACCGCAGAAATCTTCTCCAATTGTGTCCCCATTCCCCAAGATCCCCGAATCTGAACAGACACTGGAGGCTTCCACTGAATCGTTTGATCCTTCATCCACTGCAGAGCAGTCGCGTCCCCTCCATCTGTCGACCATATATTTTTCGGAAGTGGCAACTGAACCCCTTTTAAAATTCGTGGGAACTCTTCCACCGTAAACGGTTTACTCCTTTTCTGTTTCTGAATAAACCCCGTAAACTCCTCCACCCAATCCTGCACAATTTGCTGTGTCCCTTCAGATACTGAGCATTCCTTAAGAACTTCCTCCAACTGGACATTATACAAATTGAAGTACTGCTCATATTCCTTCTCGGATAGCTCCTTGACTTCCTCTTTCGTCAACGTCTCCTCCTTCTTTCCTCCTTTCACCTGCTTCGGGCCCAGTTTCTTCAGCTTCTTCATCCGTCTCGCTTCATTCCTCGTCTTGACCCCCTTCTTCCTCTTCTTCCCCTTTTGCTCGCCATTGGAGACCTCTTCACCTCCCTCTTCCCCACCACCAGAATTCCCATTCACAGAACCGTTCCCAAAATTTTCCTCCTCGTTGTCACTACCTCCACTTTCGTCATCATCGAAATCCTCATTCTCACCGTCAGAATCCACAAACAGTTGATTAGATGGCATGTTTCTTTAACTGTTAAAAAAATTAAATGCACTTTAAACTTTAAATACATGTGTTACTTTACTCAAATCACTCAATATTATCCTTCCAGAGTTCTCAAAGTCAACAAGCAAGCATGTTCAAGCAGAGATTGGAGTGTGTTCGCGGGGACAATATTTGCTCAATGGCTTCGTCTCAAAACTTACCTGTAATGAGCACTCAGCACACTACTACTCAAGAATCTTTCCTTTGTTCATTTGAATGCTTGGATTGCGATTGTTGATGGCATGCATTTTTGACTAGTAAAGATGCAAATTGAAGTAAGTATTCATATTTCAAATTTCGGCTTATCAATTTTGGAACTGAAGATAGTACCGATTATGTAAATCGCTGAAATTTGTGAAAATGTTCAGAGATTTTTTGTAAGATACACCATAAGTTGATATGCTCTGTATTCATACGCTACAAGTATCTGCTATCTTATTACTGTAATGTCTCATAGTTTTGGTTAGGGTATTTCCGTAATGTAAGGCACTTCCCTAAGATTTCCCATGAACCACTATGCACACCTTCAGAAAATTTCTTTTTGCTCTTTACAAGCTTGTGTTCTATTTTTTACTTAAATTTGTGGATTCTGTACTACTAGTGACCATTGATCATCCAAACCAAAATCTTCACATCATCACACAAAATTCATCACAAATTATTAATTTCGCTTTATATAAACAACTAATCATCCTGGCGTCATTTCTGAAAATGGAAGGAGGAATTAACCCGGAACCTGACAATTCATCGGAGAGTGTTAATAAATTTTCAACAGGGGTATAAAATAATTAGTTGGCATTAATTTAATTTCAAAATGTCTTTAAAAGCACTAATCATTACTTGTGTTGAATTTGTTAAAGGTCATTGTGGAGGATCAATGTTTCACCTGGAAAATCGAAAATTTTGATGTGGTTCGGAAATCCAGGGACATGATTCAAAAGCAGCGATTTGATTTCAGTGCCGGGCATACAGTGGGACTCCCATCCGAATGGTCTTGTAGACTTTGGTACTGCGTCAAGTCCAACAATGGTGTGGTGAACGACCTTGTTCCCATTAACAGTTCCAATGTGGAATGGATTGGAATTTTTTATCATTTGGAGAAGTTCCCTGAAGATATTGAAGAGCTTACGTTCGTGTTTAGTTATGTGATTTACAAGAAAAATGGAGATGTCTTCTACTCTTTAGAAGGTTCTTACTTTCTTACTTATGACTTTGCTTAGATTTCAAAAGCTAGTTGTGTACATTTCATGAACCATTTTTTTCTCTCTCTTTTAATTTACAGTTCCCGCAAGATGTCTGAAAGAAGTTGGTGACACTGCTGGTTGGGGTAAAAAATGCGTTATCATGAAACGTGCCAATGTTGAAGATCTGCCGCTTATCGATGGAGCGTTGGTCATACACTCAAGATTTCGACTATACGCACCGAAAGAAGCCAATGTTGACCTTATCACGAGGACGTCACGATTTCAGACTTTATCCATCCAGAAGCTTGGAATGGACTTGGCTGCTTCCCTTGAACACAATTTCTCTATGGGTGGAATTGACCAAGACGCGTCCTCATCTTCAACGGTGGAAACTACTAATCCAGTTGCAAAGATAATTTCCAAAGACGGTCAAGAATTTGTAGTGAACAGAGGATTTCTCTCAGCTCGCAGTAAAGTTTTCCAAGCCATGTTCCTCTCACAAATGCAAGAATCTCAGACCGGCATCATTCACATTGACGATCTTTCCTCCCAAACGGTCCTCGTCCTTCTACACTACATTTATACTGGGATCCTGCATGACAAATGGCGTCACCCCGATGTCATAGTTGAGCTCACGTATGCCGCTGATAAGTACGAGTTTATCGAGCTACTTCAGTTTCTTGACGATGTGTTGGGCACTATATGTACCAAAGAGACAGCAGGAAAACTATTAGTCTTAACGTCTAGGTTATCGCTGAAGAAGGCAGAGAACGAGATTTTCAGATTTATTCAAAGGCATGTAGCAACGCCACAGCAGCTAATGACCATTTCGAAGGATATAGTTGCCGAAAACACTGTAAATTTCATCGATACCCCCAACTGTAAAAGTGCTAATGATCTCATAAAACTTGATCCTGATGTTGATTGACTTTTTATTTAATTTTTGCGAAGTATACAAGGTAAAATCTGTGCTTTGTCGGGCGATACTCTTCCGTTATGACATTAAAATTCACTGTTTTAATAATTACAGATATCAGACAACTGACTAACTGACAATAAAATAAACGCTAGTTTTGAAAACTTTTGTCGTGTTCCTTAAGGTCGATCTCACCAAGCCACAATTAGAAACTGTCAATAATATATACAATTTTCAGAGAATTCGTGCGTAGAGTTCATATCCACTGCATTTTTGCCTTTGATTCCTTCCACAGTTTCTTCATCCTCATAACCTCTTCGCATTATACAGATCGTTTGGGTCACCAAAAGTATTGCAAAATGTACAAATTATTCCGATGCTTCGATCACTTCCAGAATTGTCTAAAATTATGTATTCCAAAATTACCTGTGTGCCTGACTGATTGTCACACACCTAACGTTACTAATGAAAACATGACAGTAGCTCATTATTTTTAAAATTATTTTTATTTATGTTGAAATATTGAATTGAAATTAATTATTATGGACGCTCATGAACTATTATTAATTAATGTTTTACATAATATGCACATCCGTCATATTCATTTATTACATGTCAAAAATGAATTCATCAAGCAAAGCGGAAACTTCTGACAAGCCCACCGTTCAAGAGGTTCAAGCTGGTCACGATCAGAAGTCTATTTTGAAACAAGACACTCTGAAAGTTGGCTCATCTCTGTTGCCTTCATCCACAGCCTCACCATCAGGCTCGGTGCAGGATGTTTCATCCTCCTCCAGTTTCCAACTTCCTCTGAAAGAAATTAGAAAAGTAAGCAAGGCTACTGCCAGAAGAGATCCCAGTAAATCCATCCTAATTACTGCTCCCACTGATAATGATGACCCAAGTAATTCTCAAAATAGAGCACATGGCGTTTCTTCTGACCTCCCACCTGAAAACGCATCAAGCAGACCGAGAGCCAAGTCAATGATTGTAATGGGACATAAGCCAGTTGCGTTTTTCATGGAATCTGAAACTGAGTCTAAGTCCGGTGTCAATCCAGACCCAATACCAGCAGCAAACGTTTCAAATCATTCTCTGCCGTCAAAACAAAAACAATCTGAAGCCCGCACGGTTCAAGGAACCCCACCTTCAACTAATGAAAGGCCAAAGGAACCGGGTATATCTCCAGCAAAGACCCTGCTAAAGGTTCCGGGAGCAGGCACTAATGACAACCCAAAAGATACAGAAGCACAAAAGACCAGCCAGGAAGCTGATAACACACCAACTTCTGAAGAAAGCAAATCCGGATCAAAGAGGAGAGTACGAACGTTTCGAATCTGGAATCCCAGTCAAGACAGGAAAAGTATTCTTGTCAAGGTGGGTGATGAGAACGGAGAAAATGAGGCTGAAAAAATTTTCCAATCTAGTCAAATGAGACATAAAAGCTTTAAGGAGTGGCATCGACAAGCAAAGTCAACATTGCCTTCAGTGAGTGGAGGCCCTCCAATACAGAAGGTCGCTGATATTATAGAAATGGCGCCCACTTTGCAGAAAGAGGAAGATCCTAGAAATCTCGAAAGAGCTATCAGAAGACTGAGCTTAGATTCAGAAATAAAGGAGGTACGGAAATCTCTAGAAAGGAGAAAGTCGTCCGAAGTGAAAGTTGACTACACAAAATTCAGAGAAGTTGATAACAGCCCGCCGAAGAAGGACGAGGATGACGATGAGGACGAAGATGAGGAGGAAGAGGATGACGAAGAAGAAGACGAAGATGACGATGACAGTTTTACAAAAGAACTAGGATCAAGTGATGAGGAGGAACGACAGCGTGAAAAGGAGCGGAAACAAGCAGGGATTGATATTAAAGAAAAGGTTAAAACATTGAAGGAATTAGCAGATCATTTAACCGTGAAACGGGGTATACGACAGCAGCTTATTCAAAAGGCGACAGGGCTCGTCTTATTGGATACAGAACGTAAGTAAAAGCATTTGAAATTCAGTTTCCAGGTCATCACTAAGCTTTAAAATAACAATGTTGACGAAAAGTTACAAGTGAATTTCATAATTTTTTATTGTGATTTGTTTGTAGAGATTCCATTCAAGGAACACATTCTTTACATGATTGAGGATGTGAGTGGAAAAGTTTTTACTTTTGAGTGAAAATTAGGTATTGATAATTAATTACAAACAAATAATTGCAGGCTGCAAATCTTTTACATGACGGAGTTGATCGTTTAGCAATTTGGGAAGCGCACATTAGACAAATCAACGGTAGTTTTGGAGCAGTGATTGCCAGTTATTTTGTCTGGTTAAGACAAATGGTCGCACTGGAAATATTTGCCTTCATTGTAACGTGAGTATAACTTTCAAAATAACCGTCATACTTATGGTAGTTACAATAAAAGTTACAATAAAAATTAATCCCTGCCAACAGTTGTGCGATTATAATCATCCCTCAAGTTGTGGAAGATATTGAGGACCCGAACTCTGGAAGAAACAACTACCCCTTTAGTATCTACGACATAATCAACGGTGAAGGCTACTTCCATCATTCCTACCTCTACTACAGCGGCTACCACGCGAGGAACGAGGACAGCTATAACCCCTTTCATAATCCTGCCTTCCGCTTTATCTTCTGCATGCTCTTCATGTTCTTCGTTCTCACCTACTTCATCTTCTCTCGCCTCACGAGATACTACCAAAGTGTCCGTATGGAAAGCAAGGTTTCGGGGGTTGCGCACATGAATCACTTTAAGAGCATCATTTGTGGGTGGGACTACAGCTGCCGGGATACCCAGTCAGCCTTCTACCTCCACAAGACCATTAGCCGGGAACTGTACATTCTAGCGAGAGCCTCAGAACACACTGCAGGAATAGCAACGGTGGTCCACGAGATGCAGCAGAAGAAACTCTTGAATTTTGCTGTGAGTCGTTTTGGAGTATTCTGGGGTCCTTGGGTAATACATATTGTGGGCAATGTACTTATCCTTTTAGCCTGCACTATCCTCGGGATTATTCTCGTCAATCTGTGCGATCTAAAGCTGCTCTACTATGTGAAGTGCGTATCACTGCGGGATGGGCCCTTACCCAAGACTCCAGATCACAAAATATTGTGCCCGAATGGTAGCCAGTACCTCAGCACTTGGATTCTCTCATTACCCGCGTTATTCGCCAGCATGACCACACTCATGCTGACAAAGTTGATTGTGATCGTGGGGGACAGTGAAACGTGGAACACTCCAGAGAGGAAAGTATACGCGACCATGATTCGTGCTGGTCTCTTCAACTTTACAAACATCGGTGTCTTCTATACATACTGGATATCGAAAAAGCCAATACTAAAAGAGGAGGGATATGTGGCAGAAACTATATTTGGGAAAGAGCTTTACCGACTCGTCGTTATCCAAGGTATGGTGGACGTCGTGCTGAACATTGGTGTCAAAGGGATTTACCACTGTTTGCGAAGAAAACGGGAGGGCTATAAAATGACCGAGTTCCGAACAGAGCACTGTTCTCTGAGCATGTTTTTTATTCACTCTGTGTCGAGAATTGGAACACTTTTTTGCCCACCATTGAGCATATTTGTGACGCTGCGCTTGATTCTGGACTTTTACCAGAATAAATATGCGCTACTGAACTTATCGGCGAGGGAAAGCTACTCGGCTCATGCGTCTCATATGTATGCACCGTTCCTACTCACCTTCTTCATCTTGTGCTATCTAATCACGTCCTTTATGAATGTCTATTATATTACCGAGTAAGTTGTGACTTTAAACTATGTAAATGAAATGATGTTATTGCCGAAATTAAATTAATGTGAATATATTTGACACAGTACGAGTCCATCGAGCTATAATGGACCGTTTGTAAAGTACACAAGTACACACTACGATGAAGTGTTGAGCCTACTCTTGAAATCTGATCAAGGGATCAGTTGGCTGAGAATTCTGGCACAGCCGGGTTTCCTCGTAATACTCAACGGAATTTTATTGTGAGTATTTACAATTACAAGCTATTATTTTATTCAAGTCGATTTTTGTGTTTGTAATTTAAAATATCACATATGAATAGAGGGCTTGTCTATTTTTGCCGTGCATGGGGCCGAGCCTACGAACCGCTCATAGAACACCTCAACGAGCACATCGCACAGGAACGAGCTGACCGAGAGCTTCTCCTCAAGGCGATATTTGAAATAGGGAAAGTAACCATTGATCAAATTGCCGGAGACAAGAAGCCATCAAAGATGCGTCGAAGCACGTTAATCGAAGCTGTAAAAACGATACAACCTGAAGAAGACGACGAAGAGGAAGTGTTACCGCAAGAAAATGTTAAAAAGGAACCACAAGCACCAGTTAAAAAGGAACAACAAGTACCAGTTAAAAAGGAGCAAGAAGCACAGGTTAAAAAGGAACAGGAAGGGGTCCAAATAGGGCATTCCCAGGTTTCTGAAACTCGCCTTAAAGTTGAGGGCCCACATCCTACGCTTTCCAGACGAAGCACAATTTCCATTGCCTCGTCTGTTTACAGTGGTGACATTTCCAAAATTGAGGAAAAAGTGGATGAGGAAATTGACCAGCTCATTTATGGGCTCAAAAGGAGAAGAACAATTGATACGAATCGCCTTTCATTTATGTCTTCTCCACCAGATCCAGCTGGTCAGCAAACGCAGCCAAGTCAAGGGCTACGACGGAAAACTACCTTTGCCTCGCCACAACCTTTGGACGTTGAAGTTGATAAGAAGACAGCACTTGGGCAAAAAAGACGTAAATCACAGGCAGCTCTCGACGATAAAGCTATGAGAGAGCGTCTTGAACGAATGAATCGAATAGTGGCAAACATCGTTTCAGACAGGAAACAATTGTTAAAAGGCAGTCAAAAAACTGGAACACAACCCTCTAGTTCCAGTACCGCAATAGCTGCAAAGAACCCGGTTACAGCTAAGCCTGCAACTTTACAGCAACAACTTGATACGTTATCAGTGGTGAAATCTAGAGGTCCAGGCTCATCAGCAAAAGATAAAAACTTGTCTCGTTCTACATCAACAAGAGATAAAAGTGCACCCCCTGCACAAAGAAAAAGATGACAAACAAAAGGCTACTCGCTGCGTATGGTTTTTCCAAAATGATCTAAGATAATTTGTTTATAAGCAGTATGATAGATTGTAACTTTAAGCTATTAACAATACACTAGCTATTAGCTGTGGATAATGGGAAAACTGTAAATTAAAAATAAATATTCCAAAAAATTTCATTGGTAGTTAACATTTTTATTACTTTAATTACATTTTAAGTATTTTACATTGTTTTGCATTTGCATACTACTCAAGCATTTGAAGAACTTTGAAAAAGTACTCCACTTCCATCTCAGCATCGGCTTCAAGGTCCGTGCAGTGCACAGCGTTTTCAACTCTAGAATTGCCATACTTTGCCCGTAGTGACTCTGGTCGAAGTTTCTTTGCTAGGACCTTTGCAAAACAAAACAAGTCATTTACACACGTTTGGCGAACCATTTGTCATTACTTACTTTACTTCATAACCCAATATTTTTAAGGTCTTACAGGGTCCATTGGACCTGTCAACTCCCTGAACGCTTTCGCCGTTTTTTCACCGCATCCAGAGACTTCCATCACGATACTAGGCCCAATCGCCAGTTCTGCTGTCATTGCGCTGAACTCTGGCAGCACGCCCTTGTAAATCTCATAGTGCTCCTCTGCATGAGTCCTGTCCAGATAGAAGAGTTCCATTGCTGAGATTTGGAAACCGGCTGTGACAATGTCATGCATAATCTTTCCTGCACATCCTGAAAAACAGAAATGATTGATTGTTCATTCAACTAATAATAAAACAATTTGTATGTCTCTGTATGCCCCGAATGTGTAAGATATACCTGCTTTCACTGCATGAGGTTTTATTATAGCAAGAGTCGAACATTTCCCAATCACTGCTACAGGAGCCAGTCGCGGAAGCAAAAGTCGGCAATCTGTGAAAAAGAATGAGGAGTCTCTTGTAACACATTCGACAGATTCTGACACATCCACTCCACAGTGAACAATAGATTGTCCATATAGCGCCCTCAGACTCCATGCATTTTTCAGCTTGGCCTTTCCAGGGTCCATATCTCCAGTCATGTCTAACAGTCGTTGAACCGAGTTCTCTCCAACGAGGAGGAACGCAACGACAGGTGCGGCGGTTACGTGAAGAATCAGTTGCCTGAATACGAGAAAAAGTCGTAAGTGTTTTTCCTTTTATTAATTTCTAAAGCCATTTTAACTTGAGTAGGAAAACAGACTTGAAGAAATCTGCGGTTGAGTATTGTTGGTAAAATGCATGTGCCATCTCTGGAGTAAACCAAGCCATGCGACATCGCAAAATCATAAACTCTCTCTCGAGTGCTTCGTAAATTTGACCAAGGCATTGAACCGCATGTGGCCGGATCAGGAGAAAAGTTCGCTCATTTTTCTTTTCAAGGAATTGTTTGGTACAGCCTGAATCAAAGATGATTTAATATTATACTGCGGTAAGCAATTCTTAAAATAAACTTTACATCGTTAAAAATAAGTGCCATTTTACTGTCTGCATATTCAACAACAGTCATTTGACGTCCGTAAATATTGATTACGTTCCCAAGTATAAGATTGGGCAAGGTGACGGTGTCTACTCGCAAGCGTCGGAGAAAGCGTCGTTTGTTAATTATATCAGTCTGCAAAAGTGCATGTAAACACTCGTCAATCATTTGGTAGCTTCTTCTCATTGAAATCTTTCTGGTAATGATAGATCAATAACTCACAATTTCGCAACTTTTGTCGACATCATAGTAGACCAACGTATACTTTTTTACCAAGTCCGACTCTCGATCGTACCACTCCATTACAAATATCAATTTCTCAGGGACTACCTATGTATAAACCGAAAAAATTCGAGTGGCTTGCTATGCACCATTGTCTTTTTACATCCATATTTTCCATTTTCACTCACCGATCTGCGTCTAGAACTGGAGCAACCTGCGCCAGGCATTCCACAGTAGCCTGTAGCACACACCTCCTTTGAATTTATCCATCCTGGACATGTGCCTGCTGGAACATAAGGTGGGGGAGTTTCCAACGGCTTGGTGAGTTGACATCGCCAATCATTTGTTTTGCCGTAACAAGGACATTGCTGATCTGCCATTATGCCTAGTTAAAAACTGTGAATTGAGACAAACCTTGATAGTTTTTTAACACAATTATTATTGGTATCGCCAAAATAATAATCATGAATATAATATTTTAAATATTTTGTTTGCATTTGCTGTTATTTTATCGCGAACAACCTTGAACTATGAATTTCATAGCGACCAATGAGGACATGAGACAGAAGGACCAAATCAAGATCAAGGTCTTTGAAGTTGACAGGGGCATTGAGAGACAATAGCTTATTGTCCTGTTCAGCTTTTTCATTAATTTGAGCTTCACTTGTCAAACTTTTGCATTTTCAAGTTCAGTCTTTGGCCATCCTTCAATTAATTCTATTCAAAAATGGCGTTTCCAAAAAGAGGTTACAAGAGGATATCCCATATTTTCCTCCCCAGGCGTTTCTTATTGCCCCTCCTTCTCATCAAAATAAAGCTAACATATTCCCAATTTGCTGTGCCACAGAAGATGATTATTGAGAAAGACCTCGAGAACACTGACCCAATTACAGGCTTTATGAATCCCTTCCGCAAGTCAAAGCTAGATTCGGATGCGATTGTCATTCAACGACGAAATCAGGCAACAACCACTTACCATCTCTTAGATGACGCCAATGGTCATCCCATTTTCACCCGACCTTTGAAGGACCGAGGTAAAAAGTTCATATTCTTCAATAACCCATCCTTCCCACAGGGCTCCGGCCACTATATCGTTTTGAGGAAGATGGAATTGCAGAATAGGAAGAAAGGGTTTAACCCGGCACCAAGACAACTGCAGGGAGGAAATCAGGTCAATGCTCAGCCACAGTTCTTGTACGAGACGTTTTCATTGAGTTTCAAGTAAGTAGAAACACTAACGCTCAAATTAACCATTGACCGTCTTATTTTACTCATTTTTGGTTGGTTTGGTCACGCAGGGACACCTTACTTGGTTCCGTTACAGATCTCGATCCACTTGAATACAAGATAGTGAAAAGCCGCAGTGGACTACGTCAACGACTGCGTCCAAATATAAGACGACTACTTCGAGGAGGAGGTGGAGGTCGTGCCAAGAGTCGCCGACTTTTGAAGAGGCTGGCGAGAGGAAAGCGAGAAACCCATGATTACGAGGAGCAAGCCATCATTTGCGATTTTGACGCGTTATTTGTCAACTCCACACCATCCAATCCGTGGACAAAGTATGGAATATGGAACAATTTAAGGAGAAGAAACAATCATATTAAGCTGGGAGAATATTTCAGTTAATTCATTTTACATTTGCCTGTCTATAAAATATCTCAATCATTTGCATGAAATTGTGTCAGATAAAAAATAAAGCTCAGTTCCGATAAAATATCAGATTTATGCAGATTCTTGGGTACATGCAAATTAAAATTTCTCTCTCTTATAATTTGTTTCGTCTTGAATCCATTCAATGTACCATAAAATTCCACGTTTGTACTATCCCCAAAATAGTGACCGTTGGTGTTGGTTTTTCTCGCCGTGTCGTCGGTGAGGTAACAAAACAGCACAGCAGCATCCCAGTAAACAACAAAAACTGATGCAAGTTCTCCCTGTTCTTGGATTAATAGTTAATTTTTAACAACTTTCGTGGGGAAAATAGTTTCGAACTGTACAAAGTTAATTTAACGACGGAATTTAATCCAATTATTGTTCTTTTAGTACACACTAAATTGGGAGGAAGATAATTTTAATTTTGGTAATCTTGCATCTTTACTTTATCCGTTCCTGTTGGCTGTTGGAGTTCAATATTTTTTGCACCTATCTGGCTGGCCAGTATCTGTCAATTTTTCGAGAATGGGGGCCAACAACAGTACCGACAAGAAAAGCCGAAGGGATCCAGGAATCGACGTGACGCGTGTTTCCAGTGGAGTAAGTTTGAAGTTTGACATTTATCATTATAGTACGTAATAAGGTTCCAAGTACTGTTGGAAACCATGTGTAATCTTTTAATATTTCAAACATTTTTGGCCAGTTTCGATCGGAAAGGAGTGCTTTTACGTGGAAAATTGAAAACTTTGATGTGGTTCGACAGTCCAAGGAACAGATTTGTGCTCAAAAGTTTGAGTTTCAAGTTGGGGACAAGATTGGACTTCCGTGTAAAATGTCTTGCTGCCTACATTACGCGGATAATTCAGACGATACAACAAATGATTCTGCGAATAAATGGATTGGTCTTTATTACAACTTGATTCAAGCACCTGAGACAGCTGCAAATGTGAATACCAAAATGGAAATTGAAATTTCTAACAAATATGGACAAAGAATTGTGGCTTTAGATGGTAAGCTAGAAAAAGGTGATGTTTTGACCCATTGAAGCATTCCAAATTGTATTTAAAACAAATAACTAGAGTATAGAATTATTTACGTTCTTGTTTCGATTTATCTGCAGGTGGAGTAGCCGATTTAGCAGGCAAACGAGGTTGGGGGTTTCCTCGAGTTGTCTGCCAAGACACCATGGTGGAACAGCTTCCCTTGATCTCTGGATGCCTGCATATCTATATTCAGTTCACTATTTTTGCTCCGAATCCCACAATCACTGACAGTGGTAGCTTTTTGCGCCTCCGGAAGGAGGGCAATAACTCACGTGGAATGTCTAGGTCTCTTCATACCCTGTTGAAGGATTTTCACAAGCTCTTGGAAGAAAGCAATCAGAATCAGGGGCTCGAAGCAGCAGAGGAGACTTCACCAATGTATACTGATGTCAAGATACTAACTAAGGACCAGCAAGTTTACAAGGCGCACAGGGCCATTCTTTCAGGTACTCAAATTAAAAACATAATATTTGCATTGCTGTAAAACCAAAAGTTGTTTTTTCTCATAAGTATTTTAATGTGTTGTTTGTGTTTTTAAGCTCGAAGCCCAGTATTTGCAGCAATGTTCCGGAATAACATGTTGGAAACCCAGACTGGAGTGGTTCGCATTCAAGACATGTCTTCTGCCACTGTGAAGGTCCTTCTCCAATTCATTTATACTGGTACTCTTTCTCACAACTGGCACAAAGCCGATGTAGTTGTTGAGTTAACCAATGCAGCTGCCAAATACGAGCTCAAGGATCTTCTGGAATTTCTGGACGGTAATCTGGGAAATGTTTGCGATGAGCAAACAGCCGGGAAGCTGCTCTTACTGGCGTCTCGCTTAAATCTAGCTAAAGCTGAGAAACATATTTTGGATTACATCAAGCAGCATGGCGTCACCAAGTCTAAGGACTTTATTTCAATTGTCAAGAACATTGCAGCGCCAGACGAATCTGAAAATTAAATTCGATTGCTGGCTATTTTAGTTGTTGTTCCCGTTTTGTTCCTTATGTTGATGTTCTTGAATTAAATTATCGTTCATCGTTCCGATAAATTAACGGTTAAGCAATATATTTTAGTTTATTCACAGTCATTTGTTCATATTTACAATGTAAGTACACAAAAATATACACAAATACAAAAACTGGTAACGTTATATAATGATATGTTATTTAGCTTTAGTTGGCAACTTACTATTATGCGAAATGATAGTCAGAAGGTCTTGTAAAAATGCGTAGTTAACGGTTTACAATAGAATTGTTAAAGATACTAATTTGAATTTGACTAATGAATAAAAAATGTAAAACAAATACTATCTCCACTTGACATCCTCCAAACTCCATGCTTGCGACTTGCTCTTTTCGTCACAAGCTCTCAACTCCAAAGCGATACCTCCTGTCGTTGTTGCGCTTAACGGTTTTATCTTTCCAGGAAGATCCAAGCATTTTCCACTGACTTGGTGTACGATTCTCTGTGTATCCTTGTCATATCTCCACCGTTGTCGATCTAAAGTATTACAAGCCATAATCCTCACTTCGGACTCGGAGTCTCTAAACTCTGGAGCGTCCAGACATACTGAGTCATCCGTTTTGAAATAACCGTCTGGAGTAAGGATAAACATTTGCGGGGCGTAGAGTTCAATGATGCAGTCGCTTACTGAAGCAACGCCGTATGGTTGACCAAATGTTTTCGTACGGGGTGACTGGAGACATTTTTGGCTTTTCTGGTTACGCACTTTTCCAAAGAAACGGTCTGCCATGGGCATGAAGTGGCTGGGCCAAATGTTGTCTAGGTACCATTTGAAGGACTTGCATTGCAGTTTGTTGTGCCTGAGATTAAGCCGGTCCTCAATAGACTGGTTTTGGGCGTACACAGCAACTTCGGGGTGAATTTTGAAAAAGAAGTCCTTCCACTCGTCCATCCATACCATTGCCACCCTAGCTAGATTGGAGTTAAGTGTGTCTCCAACCCCTCCAGGAAATGTGTACGGAGAGGACTTGCGGAAGAGATGGCCCACGTGAGAGCACGGTGCTATTTCGAGCACAGCACCGCACATCCACCCCTATACCAAGAATTTATTTTTAAACCACATACTCATGCAATGCTATACCTCTTTACGTTTCAATTTATTCATCAATTATTAAGCAAAACTTACCCTAAAACTCAATTCATGATTCTCCCCACCCCAAATCTTCATTTGTTCGTCGTAAGCGCCAAGTTCATAGAAAAAGTTCTTGTCAACGGAGAACAACCCACCGGCCATAACGGGCGTTCTGTAGTATTCAATAAAAACGGAAATGATATCATCATTACTATAATCAAATCAATTAACTTTTATAGAACCCATTTACTACATGGCATAATATGCCATATAAAGTATAGAAACTCAGCAGCTCGAAATTCCGTACTCTTCCTTATTTCATTAATCATGACTTCATGACGTTGCATGATGATATGCGTGAGTGACTGTGAGTGCCTAATATGCGTGCAAGTGTGTGCGCTACAAAAGCTTGTGGCTTGCTATTTACTTCCATAAAACCCATAAACCAACTCATCTCCTCCTTTTTATAGAGTGCTTACATGATGCATTTTATAGAGAAAAAGAAACTAGACCGTGGTTTTATGGATTGCATCAGTCAACGCTCCCCTAAACTTGAATAATGGATTTTGACTTCTGAATAAAAACACGCTTGATTAAGTATCAGGATTGAGATTCACAATTCGTCATGTGTAGATTCTAAATACTTATTAACGGGGACATTGCGACATTTCATTTGAAAATGTCAATCGGAATACTTACACGGGAAGCCTAATAAAAGTATGGCGTGTCCTCTTTGCCCAGCCCACTTGTATATGTCATTTGAAACTTAGCATTACATTTTGAAATTTTTTCACAAATCGCCAAGTCACGGTCACTACTTCCTGTGTGACGATGAATCAAAGTAACAAACACACATCAACAGTTTTATGACCTGAACGAAATATCTCCCTCTCGTAGCTTTTTTATTGTCGATCACTCGACCATGGCAAATAACCATCAAAGCTATAAAATATATATATTCTTAGGATCACCAGAGCAGAATTTCATGTGCAATTAAATTGGGGAATAAAAAAGTGTCAAAGTATAACTTGTGTCTAAAAAGGTAATGCGCTCATTAAAAACTCAAGCTACCAAAACTGTTATTATATGACTGTATATACCTGAATGGTTGTGTCGGATCTCCCTGACGTTGAGCAATGATGTCTAGCGGAAGTGAGAACCATCTGAAGTGAAGAGCCCAATTGAAGCCACCTTGATGCAGCTCAAAGCTACGAACGTACTGGAATGTTTCATCGTTTATGATGTCAATTACGGGACTAACGATAGAGCGTCGATTTTCACGAATCCGATCGAGAAGAGGCTCAAGCCAACCTATGCACAATGTTAGCATAACAATTAAATTTAATTGGCCATTTCATATTGTTTGTTCTGTGTTTTATTTTAGAGTACTGGTTTATAGAAAAAATCAAAATCCAGTTGCATACCTTGAGTACATTCACAATGAGCATCCAAAAACGTGAGCACTTGACCTGTAGCCTCTTTTGCTCCTAAAAGTCTTGCTTGTATCAAGCCTACACGTTCAGGGGTGCGCACAACTTTCACCGGAACTGAAAGCTTTGACACATGAGCAACCAGGGATTCCTTCAGGAATGCTGTATGCCAGAAAACAAAAAACCATGTTTTACAATATGCATGACTAAAGAGCAGTTAGCTTTCCATTTCTTAAGCGTGCTACGTAGAATTTAAAGCAGAAAAGAAGGATTTTCTCACATCTTTGACTAGCATCATCGACAAGGATAATTTCAGTAAGGACGTTTCTGGGTGAGCGATTTATCACACTGTAAACTGTCCGCATCAGCGTAGACCAAGCCTCATTGTGAAATACAATGACAACGCTAGTCGTTGGGAGATCGGACACTTGGTAACCTTTTGCTCGGCACTCTTTCCTTCGTACATCGGGCAGAGATCTATTCAGTGGTATCCTGTCACTGGCCATTAGATTGAAACGGTTGATTTGGAACAACTTGTTCATTTTGGGGGACTCAAACGGAGGGATGATAACTGCCTCGCCATTTTTACCGGCAGAAGACTCTGGCGAGTACATGTTTTGATTGAGGATTTCTGCAAACAATATATGCAATTTATGAAAATTTGAGAAACACCTTGTCCTTTGAGGATCCAAAATTTTGGCCAATGCCTGCTTACCATTAGTAATGTTCTCATTGTTCACCCACGGTAGATTATTCCCTTGATAGTACCCAATCACCACGTGGATGTCACGAGCGCTTTTGGCTGACCGATAAGCGTTGTCCAAGTACGCACTGCGGGTAAAATATGAATTGCTTAATGGAAGTATAATTTTTTGGGAAACGAGAGTAGCTGGTCTAAAATCCAAGTTTTTAATTCGTTACCTGTCATAGTCCGGGAATTCCTTGCTCTGAATATTGTAAATTCTGTAGGTACATAAGGAACCTATGCCTAGACAGGCAAGGAAATAAAACAGCCTTTTCCTCAGTCTCATTATCATCATTGTTTTCGAGCACACTTTATACTTATCCGCCTCCACAATGAAAGCCTACGAAGGTAGTTTTCTCGTTCGAATTATGTGTTTTTATTTGGCACCCAATTCTCTACAGGTTTTAAGAGATTCTCATGTATCCCCAGCTTAAAGTCACTTTGACACTTTTCCACTGGCAGTCAGTCAGCGACAGAAATGCCGGAACAGAAGTGAGTTTTCTCACCATCGCCCTTTCCTTTTCTCTTGTTCAAACTTTTTTTTAAAACTTTTTGCAAAATTCACATCATTATTCGTCAAAGCACTTTTAAACTTCTTAAAACAAATGACAAAAGCGTTTAAACCGAAGGCACACCAGGTGTGAGATAATGCTGTAATGGCATGTTTGCAAGAATGTGCGAAACACTTCAACTTTTCATGAGAAGACACCTGCTGCTTCAGTTCTTAGTTCTTCCAAATAAACCAAGGATCCTGTCTTCTATTGCGTAAATGTGAACTGAACTTGAACTGTATTGACGAACCCAAATGTCACTCAACTTGCGATCAAAACTACACAAGTGGAAATCATGAATTACTTTAGTTTAAGTTAACAATGGAACAATAAGTGCAATGCAGTATAGCGAATAGGTTTCTCATAAAAACAAAACTATACAAAAATCACAAATAAAACCAGAAATCCGTGTTATCTGCACAAAAATACTCATGATCTTTTCTTAATTCATAAAATTTCGTTTTCTTTCAAAGAAACCAAGATACGATCACGCCAGCTCAGATTGATCTACTCATTTCCTGTGCATACATACATCTTTGCACTTCTCCTCCCAGGTTTTTATCAAGCGTTTTTGCTGTTTATAAATCAAATCAATCGAGTTAACTGCAATCATGCTTTGATTTCATAGCCAGCCCCCAATTTGTTAACACCGTTTTAAACTAGCCTTAATTAATCACACGAACAGGCAACTTGTATGGTAAATAAGCAGGAGCAATTTAAAACCCAATGTAGTCCACCAAAAAAGCACATTTATTGCTATGATGTTTATTGCAGTTTAGTTTGTAGGACTCTCGTAATAACAGCAGCACAAGTCCTACTTATTTTTCACTATCATTACCAACCAACAACAATAATGACCGCATCATCACAAAATTAAGTTAAAACACGAGAAACACGAAATTTGAAAAAAAACACTGATTAGGAAAAAATGTATATTTTTTACTCTCCTTTTTCACTCCTCTATTTTTTGCATCCGAACTGGCTCACTACTCTAAAAAGTGTAATTGTTCAACACGAGCAATAATAAAAAGGAGAGGAGATGCATTAAAACATTTAGTTTAACACGAGGATAAAGTGATGATGAGAATCATCATCCTCATGTACTAATAATGATCCCCAAATATCCTGCCTCTCTTTCTGGTCATCATGTTATCATTTTGTAGAGGAAATTCAACAATGCTCGTAATCTCAAGGATCCTTGTAAAATTATTGCGCTGCTCCTGCTGCGCTTCTCTCAGTCATATATGTGCTGCAGTTGAAGTCTAGTAGATCAGCGTCATCATCGCATCATTGAATCAAAGTAGAAGGGACCAGCCTACGTTGCCGTATCCTTCAAAAGTCAGTCAATTCAATAATCATTCACTCTGCTTCACCACACGTTATGGTACGCCTCCACATTTGCTATTGTTGCCGAAAATTGTTGCACAAAGTGTTATGCGCTTCAGTTCGCTGTAGAGTTGTGTTGCATTTTTCGCATCCCTTTTTTGGAAGGTCTCTCTCTCCTCTCGAATCTCCTTTACTGCAAACGTGGACCTGCTAAAAAATCATATTAAAACAAGGCAAGCCTATTAAAACCCTAAAGGGAAAATGATAATGATTTTATACTAAAAGTATTTATGATGTGAGTGTAAAGTGTACGTGCAATCACTGAATAGGAGCATTACTGAATGAGTGAATGAATGAATAGTATGATAGTTTTCATGCAACTTTGGTGGGTACGTGCTCACTGTTGTCTATGATCGTGTAGATGAGAAAAATCATTTTGAAAATCATCATTATCTATTTGGATTTAAAAAATGTATAATCGTTATGCTGGTGGTACACTATTGTTTGTGTTTTGCATAGCATTCATAATAATAAAACAGGGTATTATTACGTTTCATCTTTAGAAATATCGTAATGATGATGAGAGAGGATAGCAATGAAAGATTCACAACTTTGATAAGTCATAATATAACTTACCTGTAATGACCGTAATAGCCATTTTTTAAACAAAATATTTTGCTATGAATCAAAATCTACACAAGATATGTATGAGTTTCAATTGCAACATTTATTATCTTCATCATGTCAGTGTTTTGTGCGTGTGTATGCTTGCTGCCTATAAATGTACAACATGATGGATGTGATAACTGTGTTAGTGTAAAAAACACCATTAAGGGACTCCTCGATCCGAATAATGCGAAAGAAAAAGCTAGAATAAGGGTAGACTTTAACATGGCTAACGATCATATGAATTGAATGAATCGGGATTTGCATTTAGGATTTCAAAACCGCTCCCTTTACTAACTTTACCACAAAGTAAACGCATGCATCATATTTTCTTCTATTAGTTTAAGGATGATCATATTTTTGGCTGTTAAGTCAATGCGCATTATCAATAATACCTTTAGATTTCCTTGTGCTCTTTATTAGAAAATAAACACTAGTGATCATTTTGATTTAAAAATCTCATTAAGATATGCCTTTCAAACTGACGAATGAATGTAAAAGGATACAAATGGTAAATCATTCATTACCACATACACATTGCTGCTACCGGTCATTCAATGAAAATAACTGTGCATACAAAATTTACTCATAGTACCTTCTACAAATGTAGACAAAATCATTAAATATGACAACTAAAAGTCTTTTTTTTTAAACTCAACATGCACAAAATACAATTTTTGTAGTGATTAATGAGGTTTGAATACGCAGAGTTTATTGCCGTGACAGCAAAAAAATTGTAAATATAGGTTGTAAGTAGGCCTTTCTCCACCATAATTATAGAATTCTGCCGGTACACTATGGTATGCAAATTACAGTATTAAATCTTTTTCAGTAGCTTCATCTTCAACCCACCGCATCATTTAATAGGCAAAATACGAGGTTTGCATAAGCATTATCGACGAATCATAACAATTCGACTCATATTTCTTAATCAAATGTGAACTAGATTACCTAATCTTGCACCTCATAGCATGCACGTACGTGCCCAAATTACCCAGGTATACTACATATTTTTCAAAAACAAAGAAACCTTTAATGAATATGCAATGAATAATGAAATTGGCTGTTTTTATTTTTTAAAGTCTATACTATTAAAAGAGAGATCGGTTACTGTTACAGCATTTATTTACATAAACTTTTTGTTACGTTCAAAAAGTGCATATTTTAAAATATTCTATTGGACCTAGATTTCAATTTACAAAAAAACTACCATAAACCGCTTGTAAAGCCACATAATTACTAACTTCAGTGCTATTTGCGTTGATTCTATAGAAATTACATGAGTAATTTCATGGCGAAAAAGATACAACGAGTAGTTTGTAATTTATTCTGGCAATTATATGGCATGATGCAAATTTTAGTACTATTGGGTAAAGTTTAATTGCATAGTCTCATAAACATAATAGTGCTATACACAAACCAATTTTAAAGTATTTTTAGAGCCATATATATTTCGGATTTGACTTGATTGAATTCATTATGCTTGGAAAACCGAATTACACAAAGTCATGTAAAAAGTTATCTTACTTTTATAAGACCTATAATCACTACTTGTGAACGAATTTTTAAAATAACATAAAAATAATGAGTGCTTTCTCTGACTACAGAAATCTTAACTTTTAAGACATCAGAGATACATGTTTACTAAAAGAATCTAATGATACACAAGTATAATAGGCTACCATACTTAATGATAATGTCACTTTGTAAAAATGTGCAACTAAAACTCATCATCATTCATCACAAACAATGCACATTTTATAAGATAATCACGAAATTCAAGTTTATATCAGCGGCGGGCGATAGTACTATTTAGGAGGATTTAAAAGAATGCGTTATTAACAAAAACCGATATAACTCGTGTCCATTTTTTATGAATGAGGAGTTTACCAGACGTTATTATTATAAGTTATCTGGTAGCTCATCTCTGATTTTGGCAAGTTAAAAACGTCTTATTTTATCACACTATACTGTATTCTCTGGGATTTACGACAGTGTGTAAATGAGTTCAAAACAAAAATCTTTGAAGCCCCTATTTTTTTGCATTTGAAGCAACTTTTGGAACGTGAAGTACGCATATATCCAAGCAACGAAATGGCATTATTGTCTGCAAGATGATCTCATTTTCGCATGCCCTCCCACAAAATCATGTCAATCTTTTCAAGTCATAATCATAATGGCGGACACTGATTAGTGGAGAAACGATAAAGGTTAGGGGAATATTAAACTCGTAATATAATTATAATGAGCTCGTCAAAAATCCGCAGATGTTAGCTTTGTCTCTGACAATGAGTACTTTATCAGGGATATATCATGAATCCCCATAGCACTAGAAAAATCACTGGGTACTATGCATTCGCACACTATCACTATCACAATTGGTAATGTGTGCCTTGGTTTTTGTCTATTCTCTCTTACTACAATGGTTTCACATCGGTGAACTTTATGATCCTTGATTCTGTTCCTTGGATGCCACTTTTTTATGAGCAAAATGATTTGTGCTGTGCTTGTGTTTTACGGGAAGAGAATGTTTGGCTGTAAGAAATGGGAAAAAGTTAACAAGCACAGCCAGATATGTAACTTTTTGGTTCGGCCATACCAGTGGTTCGGGAGCTTGCCGAATCGAACCAAACCGAACCGAATCACTTGGTTCGATTCGATTCGGTTCGGTAGCAAAAATTTTGAG